>CAJINU010000120.1:14069-59589 GCA_905178165.1 Amoebophrya sp. A25 | reverse complement strand
GATCAGGTGGCCACCCGATACCCCTTCAAAGATGAGCACCAACAGCAGCCCAAGCCGCAAGGAAGCGCCGGCCTTGGTTGTCTGTGAGCTCCGGGGCCATCGTATGCGCAAGCGGGCTGGCTGTCAAGGCGGGCGCCGTGTGTGGCCCAGACTCACGCACAGGAGGCAGCGGGAGCAACGCAGGCGCCACGCCAGATAGTTCCAGCACGCGCGGCACAGGCGTAGTGGTTGTCCGCGAGTTTAGCCAAAGCGGCGCCGGCAGAGGCTCGCGCGCTACCGCTAGCCAAGGTGTGCGATTCGGGTTCGCTGCAGGAGACCGGGCGGGCGTCGGTAGGTGGCCCCGCCACGGGAGTGGGGCGAAGCCAATCGTGTCGCGCCAGTAGCGAGGGGCGGAAGCTGGTAGAAGGGCCACGCAGGGCGCAGTCCAAGAAAGTGGCCGCCCGTTGTTGATACAATTTGAGGTAGGAGGAGAGGCCAGAAAGTGTATGCAGAGCTTCACGCCTAACAGCACAGGAAACACCAAGGACCAGGCGCGCAGCCACGTGGCCAGTCCGGGCGCCGTGTATCCTCGCAGCACGTTGATCGACATACGGGCCGATTGCCACGATACCAAAGCAAGCAACATGGTGCAATAGTATTCTTTTGTCATGAAGATGGGCTTTGTAGGGCGATGCAACTTATTCCTGTCTGAGTCATTCATTGAGTCACTCTATTAGGATAACCTATGGGTACTTCGGCTTACTTACTTCCTCACTTTGGGTACTGCATTTGGGTACTTCCATTAATGGCTAAATTCCTGATTTCTAAGTACACTGTTTTTAGCTGTTTTTGATGAGTGCGGATGACAAGATAAACCTTCAGTAGCTACCTTCTATAACTTTTGTACGTCAACGTGTTACTCAAAGCCATCATGTAGCTACAACCTAGTCTCATGATACCTAGTACCCCCCTCGAGGATGAGTGTTCACTTCTTACTCAGAACCAATCTTCACTAGAAGAAAACCATTCTACATCTGCTGGTTGGCAAAAATTACATAACTTGATAGACGATATCTCGTCAGTCATTTTCTATATTTCATCTCACCCGTGTGCTCTGGAGGCTAGTATGCGGCATATCCTCGGTGTATGGATGTTCAGCAACTGTGAGTCCTGAATGTGCTGAGCGAAAAAAAATCACATAAATAAAATTATATTTTATCAGGTAGACAAGATATCAATATGAACGAATGTAATTTCTATAACGTGTCAAGGAGAGGCGCGAGATGAGTCCCTGTTATTTGTGCTTCTAGTGTCTTAACGTGTACGTGTCAAGCGTGTGAAATCAGTCCTCCCTATCGTTTCTGCCTCTCGTGTGTGAATAAAACACTAACTCAATTACAGCTACAACGACTGAACGACTGGCGTGCGTGAGTGTCTTCAGATAAACGACTGTAATAATTCTGGTGGAGCACCTAACTAGAAAGTAACTCCGTAGAGATGTTACAGATACAATCTATCAAACACCTCCTCACGAGGGCAGCAACAGACCACTGTCGGCACATCTTTCTATCGTTTTCACTCGCGTTGCCTGCAATTGTGCTGGTGTCAGCCTCGGCGCAACCATTAGAGGCCAGCACTCACTGGTCACTGACTCTGAACGAAAGGGGCCCCACACCTCTCAACTTGTTTTCCCTTGTTATCTCACAGGGGCGCCTCTTCGCTCTCAGTGACCCCAGCCATCTAAATAAGGACCAATGAAAGTTGAGCCTTAAAATCAGGATCGTGGTCTCGTCCCCATTAGCACTTGCACACGAGGAATCGTTGTCGTCCATCTCCATACGTAGTTGTGCCGCTTCTCTCTGAAACTCTTCTAGGCGGCGATTCCGAACTTTGGGCAAATTTGTCACTGCATCAGCGAAACGCAGCGTCGCCAGAGACTCCTCGAAACACAACTCACTCGGCGAAATAGTAGCCAACGAATATTAGAAAGGTATTGTTCAACTAATCGGTGGCTAAAAATAGGGTTTTTTCGTTTCTAGTAGAACAATGATCCTGCTCGACAACGAAAGATCATATCAAATAGATTGTCTCCGAAATATTTCTAGACTTTACAGAGGTGAAAACTAAAGGGTTCGCTTTGCTTAGTGCTTTGAGCGTCGCGGGACCTAAGCCTTCACCTACACGGTGAACGCCAATCATTGCGGTGTTAATATGCATCAGTTGTTAAGTTCATCGTCTACGAGTGCAACAAGAAGTAGTGGTAGTCTTCGTCGTGTAGATCTCGGATATACTTCGGTACGTGCATGCTCAATCTCAAGACCCCATCTCAAGAAAAATTGACTCCTAGTATTCATCAACAAAGTGGTTTGTTTATTCCATTGAGAAGATTTGAGTAGTGTTCATCAAAGAAGTGGTTTGTATATTATTCCAATCATTGTCGTGGGTGATTCAGAAGTCAAGTGATCTGTTTCGTCCGATCTAGTTGTTCCGCCAAAAAAGGAACAAAATATTGGTATCATGAAGAGCTTGTTTACTACTAAATTTGACGCCTTAAAAGTACACCTGTTTACTCGCTAACCAGTCTTGGAGGAGATAGGTCAGTTTGGAGTTCCGGAAACAGACCTTTTGCCCTTTGCGCAGTCCTTGGATAACCTCCGAGAGCTGCATTAGCTTTAATTTTTCACTATCCCTGATTCTTGAATGAGTTGCTTTCTACTATTCTTTTGAGGTCAGTTCTCCCCTTTTAAACGGAGGGGGATTCAACTCAGGAATAGAGTTTGACTGGCGGCACGACCAACTGAGGAAGAATATGAGCCAAAAATGAAACGGTTATTTGGGATAGTGATAAACTAGCCTTAAGTGAAAGAGGCTTTTGTTGATGAATTTGAGCTCCAACAGGCGTACTGGATCAGAGGAGGACGAAGAAACAACAGCAGCAGTGCTGTTGTGGACCCGCTTGTTGCTTCGCGAAGTCGCGCCAAGAGACGTTCCCCGACGATAACCACGACCGCCCAGGCTGGATGCGCGAGATGATCCTCCTGCACCTCGAATGTTGTTCCTCTGCAGCGTGGTCGCAGTGGAAGCTGCGGTACTACGACTAGTGCTTCGTTGGTTGAAACGCCCGCGGCTCGTACTTGTTCTTCTTAGAGATTGCATGCTGGTCTACAGCATCTATGTATCGAGTCCTAGTACTTTAGTTACAACTCGACGAGCCTGAAGGAAGTCTCTTCGTCCGGGCTGTTGAGACAAGATCTTTCTTATTTCGCAGACAAGTAGGTAAAAAGCTTATTTCTAGTACTGGAATAACGTTGTATCACCACATACTCATATGATGAAGATCATGATGATGCAAATGCTGACATAAAACTGAGAGTGAGGATCCTCCTGGCGACGCCTTCGATAGCGAATCTCCACCATGTAGCATGTAGTTCTCAGGTGACTGGGGCAGCGTAGCAGCACCTCCTTCGTCTTTACTTTAGACGATAGTAGCAAGTAGAATAATGATGATAGGATAGGATACATAGGATAGGATACATAGGATAGGATACATAGGATAGGATACATAGGATAGGATAGGACGTGATAGGTTAACGATGCGAACACTTTTTACTTAGCAGCAGCGGTATGCGGTGGTCAGTAAAAACTCAGCAAGGAAGTACTATTTTTGGTAGTAGCAGTCCTACTAGCAGACAACCAATTCAAAAAAGACTACTCATAGTGCTAAGGAAAAGCTTCTGTACTCTACTAGATAGAATATTGGATCTGAACACTAGATTTTGTTTTTGATCTAAAAGAAAATAGATAGTCCCACGTTGCTTTGTTCTCATCACCAGAATTTGTCCTTTTTACTTCTGCGTACAATTGGAGCTGACTGGATTTATATTCATTGAAAACGAGTCAATTATCAAAGAAATTTTGACTTTATCTCGTTTTGAATGAATTCAAATCCAATGAGCTGCATTTACGCTCAAACTAAATTTCGAAAATTCAACTTTTTGTGTTGATGATGTCCCACCTGACACTGAATTGCAGAAGTTTGGATCGGGTTTCATCTTACTATTTGCATCAAAGTTTCAAGGTACATCACTGCTCTTGATTAAGACACCTTCAGTACATCCCGTATGCATCCAATGAGCAACGCAATCGCTCTAGCTTACAAGCACAAAACTGCTTCAAAATCAGCAAGAAGCTTGCTGCAAAATAAGAACCATATCAGGCTAGTTTGAACGTATTTAAGTATTCTACTTCAGAGAGAGTCCAAGCAAACTCTAAAAAATAATGCTAAACTATAACAAGGACCTTCGACTATTAACGTCGCCATTGCATATAAAGTGATCACTCGTCTTTACCAGCTGTTGATCACCAGCAACTAAAGGTCGCAATATTCTTTCAACCACCACGGCACTAAAAAAAATACATGAGTTGATGGTTCTCCCTGTGCCGTCTTTCATATTTGATGATAAAAGTGAACGACCTCCTCATCATAATCTCGTCGATAATCTGGCTGTAGGTTGTGCGGGAGCAGTCGTGATTGTGCTCCTCCAGACTGGCTTCTTGCGAACTCGTCTCTCATACTACGCAGGCTTCTACGCCGATTCGTTTCTTCCACTACATGACGGAAACTATGTATTCCCGCCTCTGTCTCCTTACCCGCCAAATTAGCGGCAACGTCAACCCATCTTTTAGTAAACCCTTGAGCTTGTTCCAAGAAGGAATTGGCTGCGAGATGGTGTAAAAGTTGGGTTGACGGTACCCATAACCAAATCAACAATGCACAGGGTTTCCCCCATGTATTCTAAAATGATTATAAGATGCCCACGCGACGATGAAGCGTTTAGAGCGGTCTTGGCCTGAAAAAGTAAGAGGGAGTCGTGTGAAAGTAAAAGGGTTTCGGAAAGTGAGGCTCAGTTCGGTCGTTTTGGCCTCAGAAAATAAGGGTTTTGGCCTGGGAAAACAAGCCGAAACAAGTGGCGCAAACTTTCAGTAATTCTAGTTTTAGTACTAGTAGATACGAATTCTTTAGATACAAAAACAAATTTGCGCAAAAACATTACCTCCACTCTGTGTCGGTTCCCTCGCTCCACTAGACGTAAAGCGCTACGGTAATTGTAGGTGTTGATTTTCACGACACTATGCTTTATCGTTTGGGCTGAACTACTATAGCATTTCACGGAAGCCCTACGATTCAGAAGGTCGTGAATTTGTTCTCGGTAGATTTCCAGAATGCTGATACCCAAACAAGAGAAACTCTCAAAAAATCGCCAGAGGATGCGAGGTAAAAGACCTGTTAGCAAGTTGCTTTGATCGACAAGTGTGATAGAAAAAGAAAATGTGACCACTACAGTGATTTTAGGCTGCCTCGTATGCTCTCAGTATTCTTGTTACTAAAGTTCTACTTTGACCCCAAGATAGAGGAGATGAAGTAGTTAGTACTTACTCTGCAGTACATTAGTTCATCTTACCCATCATTGTATTCACCCTTGTTCTTCTGCAAGTAAAGTAACCACGACAGAATAAAAATCATTCTTCTTACCAGCGTGCGGAAACGCTGCTAGCGGCGTTGCTCCAGGCGACTCCAAGGTGCCCTTGGCCGCACTGCTTACATCTCCTATAATCGAGTAGGTCTTACCCGTAGACGTCTGCCCATGCGCAAAAAGACAAGTGGAAATGTTGGCGTATTAGAAGATATTTAATGTTTGCAAGCCAAAACACAATATACCGAAATGCAAGCGGTGCATCAATTCTACTACAGCTAGAGATACTAGAGACAAACAAAAATGATGCCGAATCATGGTTGATATAGATCCTTCACATCGAGCCTCCTTCTAAGAAGAACGACCTGACACAACTACGATTAGTTCAACTAAATTTCCGTTGTACTTCTTCGCCCTTCTTTCTATTCGAAAAACTGAAATAAGCAAGTAACTGATCAGAATAACCGAGAGACTGACGAGAAGGACGAGTCGCCTTGACTTTAAGCTACGCCCCTTATTTCAGTCAGTAACTCGGTTATTTTGAGTTTTCGAGTACATCAGTGTTTCTTTCTCACTCTCGTTAAGCATTTGACAGTACTTCTTCGTCCTTCTAGACCTAGAACCACCTCATAATTATAAGCCCAGCTCTGAAAGCACGGTTCTCCAATATTTCGAAAGATCTCCTCCTGAGTGGAGTCGTGCCGAAAGACGTTGTGGAACTTGAATTCGCGTAGTTCGGTAGTCTCTTTGTCTTTGATTGCGATCAATTTGTGGCAATCGCCGCTGCCGTCGAGGCAATTTAGAAAGTGAGGAGAGAGAAAAGACAACAGAAGATAAGATGTAGAGAGGAGAAGGACAATAGAAATTGATTATATTCTCGTCGTGTAAAAAGAAAGAGCGAGAACAGAGAGAAAGTAAGAATATGTTTGTTTGAAGGGAAGACCCTTTTTCTTTGTGTTCGTTTTCGTTCGTACATAAACTTAATCTCATTCTCCTAAAGCGAATGATGAAGGAGATTAGATTGGAAGAGCGTTATTCTTGTAGTTTACTTTTTTATAATTGCATAAGAGCATTTCCTCTGTTGTTTCGCTTCGAACTTTGACGCACATGCGTGTCCTCCGTTCTCGTGTCAGCACTGGCCGGATACGACAGTAGACATGAGGCCTCAGCAATATACCTAACACCTTGGCGGGTGACCAATATTGCTGTAAGGTAGTTGTTCCACCCTCATGTAATTGGCTTAAGCACGCGACTGCTGTTGAAGATTCTGGTAGTCCATGGGCTGCTTTAGAGCTCACAATACTTCATGTTTTCCGCTCACATCAATACTTCATATCCTAGAAGGAAACTGAGATAGTCCTCTCTATGGAGCTGAATTAGAAATATTATCAACTACCATAACTGCTGATCCACCCTGACAACTGCTATGTTGGCTCATCGTGCTCTTGCTTCGCTGCAACGTCTTCTGTTCCGTCTGCAGTGAGTGCTGCAACTGCGTGAAAGAATCGGACGCACTCAGCTGTCTTCGCTTTTGCTCTACTACGACTTGGGCTTCTCCTCCACCAGTTGTGAGATTATGCGCTGGCTGTGCTCTCACTTTCTTGTTAACTCCTTCTATGATATTCTGTGGAGGCCCACCAGGAGCTGAGGAACTAAAATAGCGAAATGGCGACTGTACACGTCTCGTAGTCGGAGAGCTAGACCGCGATGGCAAACCACTCCGCACTTGTGGCCTGAAATGATGTATAGTGCTGGAGCCAGCCTAAATGATGTATACATGATAGAATGTAGGATGTTGATGAAGATTGCACTGAACGAGGAGGACATCAAGAGAAAGCTAGTACTGTCTTACGATGATCATGTTGACCACGATGACTCTCCTGTAGTATTAAAAATACCTGCACATACTGGTGCAAGATGCTAATTCTACGATAACTTATTAAATGATTCATAGATAAGTAAAAATTCCCGAACCTATTTCCTGGCGAGTGGCGTCCTGGTGAGGCTTCTATACGTGCTGCTACTGGTATTGGTGGAGACACCGATCTTTGCCGATTCATGCCTGACTTCACACCTGACCACGCCGTTGATGGACTGGGATAGGAAGTACTGTCTTAGAAACACTACTAGCAATTATTCCAATTGTCATCTCCGGACACCTTCCAGACAAGGCACTATATAATGGCCACGTCTGGATCATGGCCAATAAAAATGGGAAAAACAAGCAGGGATATTTGGGTTATTTTCGGCCTTCTCAATTGTTGAGTGAGTCTGAAGCCTTCTTTCTTCTTGAAGACAACTTGTTTCGCTTAAAATAATCATTAGCCTTAAGCATGATTATTTCCACCCCCATGAAACGGATACTTCGGTCGCGATGAACCGTTCATCGATAAGGGTGCACAAAACCGCTGTGGCCTTCCTTGTGCTCGTATAAAAGTCGTACTCTCTGACCCACTTGAACAGGAAGTTGTCCCGCTGCCACTGCGAAATGTTCCACTCGCTGTGGTGGTCACCGAAGAAGCGCCCATGCTGGTTGTTCGACGTATCTGCAAAAGCGTGGGACTAATTCCTTCGCCTTCCTGCTCTTTACCTCCCTGCTCCTCTTTGATGTCTACTTCACTCGACGTATTATTGTAGTTTTTCATCTTTTTAGTACTACATCCACCACCAGCTCCTCCAGCTCCACCTGTGGGCATGATGGTCGTGCCAGCAATGTCTAGTTTGTCGTTATGAGCAGCAGTCAACACTGTCTTGTGTGCATCCTTTATTCTCGTTTGTGAAGCAGATGATGCGGATGAATGCTCTGATACATTCTTACTAGTCGTTGCCGTTGTCGTTGTCCTTGATGTTCCTATACTTCCACAACTAGGCTCCTCTCCTCGTTCCTGCTCCTCGCGTTCTCGTTGGTGCATTAAGAATTCTTGATATCTGTCTAAAATTGGGTCACTGTTCTGCGAAGATACTACGCTCAAGCTTTTCGCCAGAGCATCATTAGAGCGCCAAGCAAATCATTTCTTCGGGTTCCTGTAAGGAAACCAAGAGACATGACCTTCGGAAATGAGTTTCTTGAGTTATACATTGAGCCTTAACGTCAGCACCTTGTAGCTGTACTCCTACGCCTACTCCTTGAGAACCTACTCCTACGCCTTTCGATGCGCCATGGTTACTCCGATTCCCGGGTTCCGGAGACACAGCTGGTGGAGAGAGAAACGAAGTGGTTGACTCAACGATAGGATCACCTGCTGCAGTCCTACTATTTCTTGCTGCAACGGTTTGTACCGGCAATTCTGTGAGTATATGATTCTGATTCCTGTTGGGAGCAGACCCATGAACCAACCCTCCTTGATCAAGATCATGGACAACTTCCACCGGCATCTGCAGGACGACTTCGGGTAGCCGCAATGGCGGTTCTATTGGTGTCTGCTGCTTCTCTGGAAGAATGCCACGCGCCTCTTCGTAGGTACTGAAATTACTCTGTCTTCCCGTGTTTAGTCTTCCACTATAATTAGAGCTCTCTCGTCACCCTTATGTTGATCCATCTTGAGACGCGTCGTGATGCTCCTTCAAGATGCTTTCGGAGATGGATTTTTTAAGGGAAGCCTTAACACTTTTCATCATCTGCTCTGGCTGGTCCTGACCGTGTCCTCTAGCTTGACCACCTCTATACATCTGCTCTGAAGACGTAGTTCCAAGTAGACTCTTTGTTCTGATCCGCGCCGCAACGTCCGTTGTCTTACTACTCACTGAGCTATGCGTCGTCGTACCTGACGATGGATGGTCATCCATCACTGAAGATGCAATACCAATTATAGCTGCTCCTTCTCGTTCTCCTGTGGCGTTGACATTATTTGGGTGTATTTGATGAGCTACTAGTGGCGTAGATTTGCTAGTTTGTGTCTGCACTTAAGTGGAATTCGCAATGTTGTTGCGACCAGTCGAACGCGAAGAAGAAGAGCCACCCCCTACAGCCTGTTGTGAAGCGCTAGTGGCCACTTTTCTCACAGCTCCTGGGGCTTGAAAATTTGCATATAATGGAAGCAAACCTAGTGTCGTCCGACGTGTCGACCACATTCGCGCTGTGGATGGCGTGCCAGCACTGTCCACAGAACTATTGTTGCTGCCAACTCCTACGTAGTTAGCCCTCGTTGAACTACAACTGGCAGTGGATGCCGCTGCGTTGCGTGTTCCAAGATTCTGGACGCTCATGCTTCTAGGCATCTGAGGTCCAGGACCTAATTGGAATCCTCCCAAACCGATTTTCCCAGCAGAAAGCGGCGTCCGTGGATATAGCAATTTTCCTCCTGATAATGGTGAAGTTGGCCTGGTAAAAGATTTGCCTGCACTCAACGGCGCTGTTGTTCCTGCACTTCTAGCTGCAGTTGTCCTAGTATGTGTGGGTGTCCGCAATCCTTCGTCTGGGACCACTCCATGTTGAATTGTCTTTGTATTACTGGATGTAGAAGGTTGGACATAATTCGGCTTCCTTCCTGAAGGGATAAAGCGGAAAGGTCCTGCGCCTGGAGCTGGAGCTGCTTCTAAAAACGGCGGTTGTAATATTAGAGCAGTCTGCTAGATTGCATCTCGGCCCCCTTTTCATCTTGACGCCTTGTAATATTCAAACATGAGAAGAATACAGGGGAACAAAAGGGCACCAAGATGCCGAGAATGATGGAGATGGACACTAGACGTTGACCATAATAATATGCTCTGCTGTTGGTTATTTTCACTATTTCCATCCACATGTTCTTGACCTCCAACAACGTTGCTACGCCGTGTGTGTCGCATCGGCTCATCCTTGCTGATTTGGCGTGCTGCAGCTTGATGAACATGATCCATTAGCGAAGTTGAAGAAGTGGAAGCGGAACGCTCGACAACTCTAGACGTCCTTTTTTGCACTACTTCCGTCACAACATTTCCCTGCCCATCCGTTGCACGTCTCGCGTACCCCGTGGTATCTTAGAAGAGCTACCTCAGTCGCTCCCCTGGTAGCATCCTTGGCTCCTTTTCCCCTTAGGATAATAGCCAAGGATGGCGTTCAGGGTAGCCTGAGCGAGTGAACGAATTTACCCACTCCAGGGGTATAGAAGAATACTACTCTACTATTTCCATAAGTATGGACCCGATAAGTTCCTGCAGGCTGAGGCGACGACGTGCTTGAAGGGAAAGGAGGCATCAACGCACCCTCGTCTTCTTGATAGACAATCCGGCCTCTCCTCTCCGCAGGTGCAATATCGTGGCAACTGCTCATCATCGTGAACGTGATCGGTACGATAGATATATCGCTCCTACAAGATGAAAAGAGACATTCCTATGTGCTGTTCCATGTGTAGTTGTTCCTATGTGCTGTTTCTACGAGTTGCTTGAGTATGAATCACATTGCCTGCACAACTACAGTAAGCACTTAAAAAAGACGTTATGACGTGATTATTTTCTAGTAGCTCTCATTTCAAGAGTGCATCAATAGCATCATGGTACAACTACTAAAGTACAACGTTCTGGCTCTTCTAACGAAAAAGTAAAAAATCATACTTACAACTACCAACTGTGTCTGTATTTGGAGCGAATGAATGCAATCGGAATTGGAAGTTGGTGGAGGAGTGGGGGGATCGGGATAGAAGAGCCGGCTCTGGGAATTAAGGATCACAGGGCGCAGACCACGCATGGGTTCGTTCCTCACAACTTTGATCTTCCGGTACAGAAGTTGATTGACCGACGACTTCTCGTGTACCGATATCTCAAATGGCACTACCGAGTGGCACGGTGTCCCACGCTCTTTCAAAATTTCTGCACGCGCTCCTAAGGGCCTCGTCTGACTGATTATTACCTTTTATACTTTTTAATATTACCCTCTCACAGTTTCATCGGACCTTACAAATACGCTTCCACTGGCCCACCGATCAGGTGCGATAGGCACAAAGCGCTGTAGCAAGTTGTAGGTTCCCTCAGGATCAGAGGACAGCGCGGCCTCCGACATCTTTAAGAAAACATCCTGACCTTCCTCGCTTTGCTTCGACAACCCCGTGATGTGAGTATTACGTCTTGTTGTGAAACAAGATGTAGTCAATTGAAATGTAGTAAGTACTAGAGTGTGAAAGTGAGAGCAAGTTGTCTGTCTACGTCGTGCTTCCCGCTTGAATGCAGCGAGGAAGAAACATCTGAATTTCGAATTCGATTAGTTCAATGAGTAGGTTGTTGTCCTTTCTAAAACTAATTCCTCGTCTATGTGAAATAAGTGAATAGGCGAAACTAATCGATATCGATCATATGTTGGATGGCTAAACATAATAAAACGTAGTACAATGAATTTCTACGTAAATTGAGCTGTGATGTCGAATTAAGAGGTGGCTTACAGAGAGGTTTTACATCTTGTGCGAACGCTATAACGAACGATATTAATAACTGTTGTAGTACAAGAAGTAAGAACGATAATTTTTATACCTGTGAGTAGTACAATTTCAATCTTTTAAAGTAAGATTGTCGTTGTCCTTGTTTGCTGTTCCTAATGAAGAATTTAGGTACTACCAGTATAATTCGAACAGTGTTGCTCGAATTCTATTGCTATTGTCCCATCTGAAGCGTCATCTCATTTTCCTTTCATACATATAATCTGCATAATGAGTTGTTGAATTATATCTTTCTAATTCGATTGTTCGACTCAATTTTAAATGAGATGGTTATGGACCATGGTAGTGGTAAGTACTCCTACTCACCACCTTAATTAGATAAGCGTACATGTACCTTCCTTATTCGGAAGGCACTTTTTTCACAAACTTTTAGATGGACAACGAACGACGACGAAAATCATAATTTGGTGAACACTTCGTAGTTTTTGTCGAACAATATCAATATCTCCCTACAATTAGAAGATCTTAGCCGCACAGAACTGCGACCTAACCGGTGACACCGGTAGGGCCACTGTCCTGGTGCGGTTCTCATCATCATCTCATCACCACCGTTCTCCCGTTTTAAAGTAGATGCATAGAAAGTACTAGAGGGCTCGTGATGGACCACACCACGATGACGCACCTCCTGTTGATGGAAGTATAAACTCCTGTAGAAGTGCCAATCGGGATTCGTTTGGAGTATTGCTGAACGTGGTCCTCAGGGGTAGTTGCATTATAAATACAGCTTCTCGTCCTTGCGAAAAGGAGAAAGTAGCAAATTGATGCCTCAGTAATCAGTACAAAATGGCTGCAACTTTTGCACTCACATACTCCTACTCCTCCCATGGCGAACCACAAGATCGTGTATCTTCTTGGGAACATAATTCTTTTCCAACAATAAGTTGCATTTTTCGACTGTTTTTCTATCCTCTTCAAAATTCTTACATAACTCTGCTACCACCTATCCATTCTTCTCCTTGTTGCTTGAGTATAACTCCATTCTATGATAATCCGTGTTAGCTGCCTTAACTTACATCTCGACTTTGCACTAGGAAACCCTGCTTGTTGCTGTATGGGGAAGCCCTTGAAGCTTGTTCGTCGACTCCACTACAACTTTTAGTGACCACTACAATTTGTTCTATTGCCGACCCTCATGGGTTTTTTTGACCTTGACTTTTTAACCGACCACCATACGATCTATCTCTGCCGACCACTATAACTGAACTATAACATCTTCACGTCTTTCTTTCAATAAATCTTCGCCTGTCTCTTTCCAATAAGCTAAAGAATTCTCAAAACTCAATACATATCGCTGTGCATCAATCCTCACCTCTTGTTGTTACCAATCAAGCCCCTTCGCCACACCCCACCTATAAATTGAACTTCAAACTCATCGATCTTACTATAAAATTTTTTTCAAAATAAATCCTCACAATTTTTCCAAGTGGAAGACAGTTTTTCCAAGTAGTACAAAATAAATCATGATTTGCGCTTGTTGTAGTAAAGAATCATTAATTCTTGAGTCTCAATATTAATGACCTTTTTTTAAACCTACCTCCTAAATATACCAGAATTTTTATCGCCGCACAACAACGAACCGACTAGGATTAGGACTAGAATTAGGATTAGGGGGGGTCCGGCCTCAGCCCTGCACGACTACACAAAACTGTTTCCTAAACCCTCTTCTGTACTAGAAGTATTTTCGTGCACACACTACGTACACACTACATGAATACATCCACCTCTGAAACGTGCGCACGTAGGAGGAGAACAAGCGACGCCCTGTCCTTCAATTACGCTTTTGTTTAGGCTGCGAGTACAAAATTAACGTTTTACTTGGCGTGACGTATTGCAAATAGGGTGGCGTGCGCGGCCGCGTGCGACGTGTTGTCTAACTATTTCCATCATCATGCTGCAAAGAATTACCATCTTAAATCGGAAAGAGCTTGCTCTTTTAACATCTTCTTAGGGCAACGACGAACATGTTGTCCAAAAACTGGAAGCGAAGTAGGTTGTTATTATTATTATTCTTTCGCGCGCGACCCGATCGCCTCGCACGTTATACGCCCTCGGGTTGTAAGTTAGTAGGTTATATGTATATCACATACTTGTCTAGGTGGTCTACTTCATCTTCATCATCTTAGAGATGAGCTTTTCGTTTATTCTCTCGTATGTGCTACCATTTTACTAGTACTACATCCTTGATCATTCTTAATTAGATTATACTTCTCAAGGATCTATCAAGTAGACCTTTAACAAGCAGTTTCTGAGATCATGGCTTAGCCGTATCTCGTTGTCTGCACACTTCTGAGATCAACACAGATAGAAGCCCAATGCAAGAATTGTGAGATTATCTTAAAGGAAAATTTCCAGAATACAACAAGTCCACCACCTCGATAGTGTGATTTTGTGTTCTTGTTCGCAACTACCATATAGATAATATCACTTAAGTAGTACAACGGAGTAGTATCTTCAGAATGTACAACCACATAAATGCAAACATCTTCCTCCTACTAGTGTGTAGCAGGGTACCCTCCTAGACTAGTATGCAACGAGCAGCAAGTAACAGCTAGAGCTAAATCATGATGCAACTCATTAGAAATGAACATACAAGTACAAGCACGACGACCCTGTGATTTCTTCTTGATCATGATCAACAGATGGAAATCATTGTAACAATGATTTTAGTGAAGTGAGATGATGCTGTTATGGTGGAGGGAACTACCGGGTCGAACAATCACCTTGACCCCCCAAGATAACTTATAGATTTCAAGGTGACTTGTTCAGACACGGTACAGAAGATAGATACATGATCAGTCGTGGAAGACAGACAGTAATGTTGTCAGTCTTAACAGTACTACTCTATGGAAGGCAGTTGTTGGCTGTACAAGGACAAGAACAATCACCTGATGCAAATTCCTACAGGTAGTGGAATGTTGAAACAATGCAGGAGCATCAAACTAACTGTACACGACATGTGCAGATACTAAGTGGCTGTCCGCCCTTAATATTCATCGAGGTCCTTCGAAGTGCGATGAGAAGCAGTCGTGTGGGTATCCCGTCTGTGACAAATACTCTACAACAACTACAATTGGCCTTTTGTAAAAATACAAGGATATACGACTGTATCGATCTAGAGGTAGATGATTGAGAATCAATCATGGTGAATAGTTAGAAGTGGTACATTCATTTATCTTTAGAAAAAAGTAAGCGGCACTAGTTGTACAGTAAGTATAAAGGGAGGCTGCTGCTGGTGCATATGGTGATCTACGTGCCATCTGCTGACGGATAGCACGTACCCGCCAGTCGGCAGAGACACCGAGTAGCACCATGATCGGGCTTTGAAGGAACTAAGAATTTCCAAAATCCCAGTCTTAGGAACCAGAGAAGTCGAAGTGCTTATACATGATACGCTGTTCCTGTTCACACTTAAATGTTCGTCCCTAGGAAGGCTAGAGTGTAAGTGTCAACATTCCAACTTAATTATGTTCTTGAATGGCCGTGGTACTTGTAGGCTCTTTTAAAGGAAAATCCGTGTAGGCTTTACTAGAGCATTTACATTCTTTCATGTAGAAATTGTAATATGCGATGTGTTTAGAAGTAAGTACCAACATCATCGTCTCAAAAATGTTTCTACTTACTTTTTTTCATTTTTTAGTTTTTTTTGTGGAGGTGGTAAGACTTAATTATGTTTAGAAACTGGCTTTTGAAGAGAACGAAGTTTCGTATTTTCTAGTACTACTACCTGTACTAGTCTCACCTCCTCGTAGTACTACGACAGACTCGACAGAGAGCGAAAGACACTCTCCACCCCATTGTCGTCCTTATAGTATAACGTGGCTTTATCATCATCTCCCCTCGAAATCGCAATAGTATACTTTGCGTCATCAGCAATCATCGCAAGTAGTATTTTGTATCTGATACAAGTTACTTTCTTGTACCAAGAAAAAAGTAGTAGCAATCGACATACTACTCCTCCGACTCGCAAACGCCGGCATCCGACTCGTAAAATTATTTTCTTTTAGGTGGGTGAAGTCGTGAAGGAGCAAGATTGGCGTTCCCATATTAGAGGAGCGTAAAACCATTCATTTCTTCAGCTCCATTTTCCAGAATCCCGACGAGGATGAAACAAAGAAAACTGATCTGTGGAAATGAATTATGTGTGTGTGTGTTGAAGCCGTAACTGTACAATTTGGTTATTGCCCACCGCCAAGTCGGTAGGCAAGACCGTCTCCTAAACAACGTAGGAGGTTTTTGGCAACGTACAGCGTGTCTCCTGGATCGCTATCGTTATTGCGACCCGAATGCCTGTGGGGGTTATAATTCAATCACGGGTGATCATTTTCATCCTATTTGGTGCTAATTATTTGATGGCACTGATGAAGAAGACGTGTCTCTGTCAGTCTTTCAACTATAACAATGAAGTACTTCTATAATGAAAGAAAAAAAGCAAAAACAAGTCGAAATCCTAAATCTATAACAGGTACGAGTGTCCTCTGCTTGGATCGAATCGATCCCAGTTGTGAGCGTAGGCCACCAACAGCTTTCGGAGGATCACTCTGGCGACTTTCTGACCAAAGCAACGGCGCACTCCGCTACCGAAAGGTACTGCGCGAAAGTTAGAGCTTCTCTGTACTCATCTTGGAGAGCAGCTGCATCTCTGACCTTTTTCTTCCCCCTTGAAAACGTGTCGAAGATGCCTCTGAAGATGAATTTGCGGAAGCCTTAAGAAAAGGGCACTTTCCCTCGTCATGCCACCGGTTGGGGTCGAATCGGGTTGCCGCTAAAGGCGACTGCATGCCGGTGACGGGGCAAACACCTAAAGCCGAACCTCCGCCAGAAAGGAACGGACAACCAGCGGCTCCTGAGGAACCTGAGGAGTTCACTGGAGATGTTGAATTGATTAGCGTGCTTCTATGTAATTGTCGTTGATTATCAATTTTATGTTGAGATGAGATGACAGTGGGAAAGAAAAAGACAACACTAATCTTCCTCATTCTCTGTTAAAAAAAAATTGTAATAGACCATACTAAGCCGGCCTAAGCTTGAGTCTATCTTAGACCCTCCCAGTATGTCTTACGTGATGTCACCGAGGTAACATATACCAAACCTGCATGAGGAAAGAGAATGGATATCATGCAGTCCTTGTTACGTCTTGGGTCGTGCTTGTTGTGTTGTTCTTGTTCTGTCTTGGTCGTTCTTCCTTCTTGTGCTTACTTACGTAGTTAGCTAAGTAGGACGCTGACGCTGCGGAACTGGATCAGAAGATTTCGGATTTCAGTGGGGATTTGGATCAGGTTTCACAATGGATCACAAAAATACACTAAAAATTACAAAATATTAATATCATCTATTGAAAACCATACTACCCGATCCCTCGTTCTTTTCAGCTTCGTCCTCCGATGGTAGTTCCGCAGGCTGTCCCACACACGATTGATCGTACTCGATGAAGACCTGAGTTCCCTTCGTGAATCGCACTTGCCCGTTCTTTGATACGTCTTTGTTCAGCTTGCGTTCTAGAATCGGGAAAGGGTGTGCGCATCGCATTCCTTCTGAGGTTAGAGTCTGTATAGTATCTAGATGAGAGGAGATCAAGATGTGAAACATTCTTCATGGTCTACTTTCACCATAACAACACCACTCGATCTGCTACTTCCTCGCTTCGTGTTCGCTTGACCAAGCCCAAATTCTCACCTGTATTCGCAGAAGGGCCTGGGGTTCCTGGTGGGGCCTCGCTGAATTCACTAGGTGCGCAGATCTCATCACGCCAGTGTGGGTTCGAATCCAATATTTTCTTCAAACTCGAGAAAACATCGGCAAAGTTGATCATCGGTGAGATAATCATGGGCTGCAAGACGCAGGAAAGGGTATTGACGTTGTCCCAGTCGAAGACGTAGTCGTCCGCCATCTTCTGAGTTTCGCTTCGTGCTGTTGTTTTCAGTGCGAAATTTGTAAAAGAAATAAGGAAGAAACAACAAGACAAGTTAGTAGCAGTAGTGTTTGAAGGTGTAAAACATTATGTGATTCAGCTTCAGGTACAATCGCAAGACCACACAAACAAAACATGATATAATCAATTTTACTATCCTTCTCCCCAGCTGGTCTTTGTGGCGTCTTTTGGAAGAAGGGGGATGTTTTCAGGCTATTTCGCATGAAGTCTAGAAATCGAATTTTCAGATCATGGTCTGCTAAACCCTTCATGGCGATCATCTTTCTCCACTCATCAACCGCCTTGTGGGCCAAGGCACTCTCTTCTTCAGTGGGGAAGCGGTCCGTTAAAAGCTTGAAAAAGACCTGAGAAAAGGGGACGTTTGTATGTGGGGGTCAAGATCGAAAGTGATCGGCAAAGTTGAACAAAGTCGAAGTGCAAATTGGAAAAACAATGGATCATCTAGTACGAGCACTTTCAATCAACGGTGTTCCTGTTGTTCGTGTTCTGTCTTAAAGCCACCTATTAGGATACAAACCAGCATGGTATCGATAAATTAATACCTCAAAGCTGTGTCTCGTAACATCTGGGCAGCCAATGTAATCTTCCTCTGCGACCTCCAGTTCTTTGCCTAGTAGTCCTAGCAACGCCTCTGCTGATATGCCCTTTCCGTCTTTGTTGGCGTTTGAATTAGAGGAAAACTCCCTTCTGTGGGCAAGTACTTACTACAGATGACATCACGCGGAGAAGCATGATGATGAATCTCAAAACATCAAAAAAACTAAATCTAAGCAGTAGCGAGATGGTGTTTCTCTTAATAGCTGCAGCTGGCTCTCCTGCTGCTGCTGTGGGTGTTGGGGTATCCTCTGAATCCACAGAGCTTCGCCTCCTACTCGAATCCGTGCTTACACTTGATGGGGGACTCACGTCATGATCCGTGAATGAACTTGTGCTGCAAGAAGCGGTCGTCACCTCACTCGCTGACTTGAGCAGACTCGGTAGACAGGCTGCGCGCAACTTTCGGTCACGGGAAACGACTTCATCGATGACAGCATCCAATCGTTCAAAGATGCGCACCTTTGCGAAGACCATACCCAAGCTTTCCTTCATCTTCATGGCTTCGGGATAAGAGACGGACTCCACGCTTCGCACAGGGTGCCATGCGGGACACGCGATCAGCTCCTCGATGAAGTAACCTACTTGTCGATTGCAAAGGTGTCATATTTCATCGAACAGAAATTTATTTCATCGAACAGAAATTTATCTTCCTGTAAGGCCACCATACGGAGTAGTTTTATGACCACAAACACAAACACGAACTAGTACCATGACCACAAACACAAACACGGCCACCATACGGAGTAGTACCATGACCACAAACACAACCACAAACACGAACTAGTACCATGACCACAAACACAAACACGGCCACCATACGGAGTAGTACCATGACCACAAACACAAACACAATCTATCAGCCATTATTATCAAATTATTATTCATTACAAGCAATAATACTGCGTTGACTCCACCACGTGGGCCTTGTGGACACAAAGTTTTATCTAACATCACAAATTCCCCTTCAAACTCTTTGAATATTACCTTTGTTGCTTCCCTCCAGCACCTTCTCAATCAGCTCTGGCTCGTTCACAGGATCCAAGAAGTCGACACGTGTTCCCTCAAAGAGGCCTAGAAGCTTCAGGAAGATGCGCCGTTCCGAAATTCCCTGACTTCCACCACATCTGACGTGCGCCACTGCTTCAGAGATAGGGACCGCAAGGTTGGACACGAAGTTAAACTGGTTCGGAACTTCTTTTGAGGATTAGAGTTTCCCTTTGCGTAGGAGGATATCCCTCGTCAGTGGGAAAAGCAAAGCTACTGTTAGTCCTTTTTAGGTACGACTGCGGTGGAGGTTGAACTTCGTATGACATAAGGAGTTGTAAGAAGAAGCCAACCTCGAGAAGAAAAACCTCCAAACCCAGTGACTTATCTATGACAAGACAATATCACTATCAGAGCTGCATGAATTCAAATAATTCTCAGTAGTCCTTTTCATAACTGTATTCCTCGTACGCCACTTTGAATTCCTCTGTGCTCATGAAGGATTTCTCTTCGTCGTTTGCTGAATACACGAAAATTCCATATGCAATCGCCGCGTGCAAGCAAGGCAAAAATACTGCAAAAACGCTTGTTCGCATCAAGTAAGTGCCAAACGACAACTGGCCCACGTCAGCTGACGCAACCTCTGCCGATACTGCCAATGACCAACTTCCGAGAAGCAGAGCCAAACTAGTAGCGTCGAGAATGTGCGCTGCGAAACCTGGGTGCCTGCAGCAACCGTAAATGCCCGTCTTCGTAAGGACTTCTCTCTTATCTAGGCAATCTGCAGCGGCAGTTGTGCTAGAAGAAGTTTGAGTTTCTTTCCTGTTGTTCTGATCCCTTGCGGCTGAAGAGCTCTTTGTCGTTGTTTGTTTACTCTTCAAATCTGAGTAGGTATCGTCACTAAGCGCAATTCCTCTGGCGGAACGGTCATAGTGGTCGCATTCGTCCATGCTGCGATAGCGCACATACGTTCCTAAACTCGTCAAAACCACTGCCAGGAACAGTAGCGCTGCCGATAGTCGATCTGACGTTCCTGAAAGTTCTGTATCGACGCCTGATAGAAGCAAAGAAGATGCGACGAAGTACGTCAACAACGGGCCTCCCAAAGTCCATGCGTAGTGCACTGCCCAGATCAGCGCTGCGCGCCTCCAGTCCTCTGCGTTCTGCGGTGTGCGAAAAGCGACCTCGCTGCCAAACGTGTACGCGACATTCAGTGCGAGGAGCATTAGCCCCTGCCAGTACCGCGCGCTAGCGGCACTGAAAAACAAACAGACGAACAGTGCTGCGAGACAGCATCGCTGGCATCCCGTGAAGCAACTGGCGACTGTCTCTTTCTTCTTTCGCTGATACATCGCCTCTACTTCCGCAATCTCCTCTGCCGTTCGCACTTCTTCTCCCGCGCCAGTCGTCGTCACCGCCTCACCGTCGTCACCGCCTGCTGCTTTGAGCAGAAGGTCGATCACGTTGTGGAGTGCCCTCAAGATCGCGTTCTCAGCAGGTTTCTTCTCCCACTCGAGGCCTGCCACTCGCGTATGCGTAGCCAGCAGGTCAAGCACTTCTTTACCGTACAAAGAACCGTATTTGAAACCGTAGCCGTCAAAGCCGGAGGCTAAAACGACACGACTCTCATATCCTGGAACGAAATCCAAAACAGCACCGAATTTACCCTCGGGACCTTAGGAAATCAGGAACAATTCATGTTGTGGCTATAATTAGGAAATTAGGAATAAATTAGGAAAATTGAAACTAGAATAGAGGAGGTGTTCTTATGGAGGATAGTAGAAAGGTGTTCTTATGAAACTAGAATAAAGGTGTTCTTATGGATAGTAGAAAGATTTCATGTAGACTTAGTACCAAACAGTAGTTGGCTATGGCTTCATATTTCATGTTTCAAGCATCTTTAACAAACTATATTACCTATGGCCAGTTGCGGGTAACGGCAGGTGTAGGAGGCGATCGGCTTAGTTGAAACCATCGCAGATGGCTTGATATGCTCCTTCAGGAAAGATCCGACTGCTTCTATGTGTTCTTCAGAGTGCGTGTGATTTTCGGGGTCGTTGCAAGCAAACGATGGGTAGTTGGGTCGAATGGACATTACCTGGAAAGGATCCGTAGTTGGGACGGACGGGCATTCTTGATCCACATAAGCCTGAGTATAATCAATAGGAATTTCTAATTGATAAAAATAACCATAATTACCATCGCAATCAAGAACATGAATGAAAATTTTACCTGGTGTCCGTTGTGATTTGCGGCCATGGGGAAGCCATAGATTCTTGCACCTGGCATAGCGAAAAGCGGGCATTTATTTTCCACTGAGAGAGGGGGTAGAGCATTCTCTGCAGCAGAGGTCTTGGCGTTCTTGCTTGCTGGCGTTGTTTTGGATCCAGCGCTAGGCTTGCTTTTCTGCACATTGACGTCGTAACTTGGGCAAGTAAAGACACCTATCTGCGTTTTCACGTGTCGATGGCCCATGCTCTTCAACAAAGGACCTGTCCAGCCTCCTCCTGCGATCACTACATGCGCCGCTCGCACTGTGCCTTTCTCGCCAGTCAAGGTGTCAACCACATCGATAAGGACGAATTCGACTGGCTTCGACGCTTGAGCACTAGGCTGTGACGCTGTTCGGTGTAGACTGCGACGCTGTTGGGACCCTTTCCTTGGCTCTGGAGGCATTCGGACGTTGACAACACGGGTATTTCCTCTGATGAAATAGTTGAGACCAGTGTTCGTGCTAGTGCAACTCTGCGGAGTGCTGCTGCTGCTGCTGCTGCTGAGTTTGTTCGATGTTGACTTAACACTATTAGTTGTAGCAGTACTGGAAGCGTTATCTGGTGATACCTCGTCATTGCTGGTCGCTGACTTTCCAGTCGTTGCGTTAGAGCTCCCCCTAATCAATCTTGAGGCTCATCTTGAAACCAATTCCCCCCTGTGGAACAGTGAGTCCTAAGATGGTAGTTCTGGAGATGGATATTATATTAAGGGTACTTAGTAAGTCCTAAGACGGTTCTGGAGATGGATTTTAAGGGTACTTATAGTCAGATGGATATTTTTAAGGGTAGTACTTAGTAAGCCTTAATTGAGCTTCCTGAGTTGGTGCTAGTGCTGGAGGATGCGTTTCCACCATGGCCACTGGACTTGCCACTCGACTCCCGGCTTATGGTATCCTCCTCGTTCAGCGCGGGAAGCGCTAGTTCCTCTGCAGGAAGGCTGCTCAGATGACCACCTTCTACTAGGGCTGCACCCGAAGACGACGACATAGTAGACATTGTTCCATTCGCAACAACTGCAGCTTCCCACGTTAATGGTACAGCTTGAGCGTGGAAGTATTTCAGGATTTCCTTCGTGTAGAGGGCAGCCGCGTCGCTGTAGTAGATCCCAAACACGTTCCAGCTGTCAAATTTGAAGGCGTCATTTGGCAGTTTCGCCATCACCTGGCTACGCGTGAACAGCAGTTCTAAACCTCGTGGCAAGGAGTCTGCACCCGCAAAAATTCGTCGGCAAGCCCACCAGATGAGGAAAAAGATCATCAGCAACCAGCCGAAAGGAAAAATGCTTACGACTAGGACTTCTCCGACCACGTCTAGCAGAGGTGCTTGTTCTGCGGCAGCTCGCTTCGCTGCGTGCTTGTTCAGCGTTTTGGCGTCACTAGTTCTTCCAGACGCAGGGATTAGAGCAAATGCATATGCGGATAGTTGTATTAAAAGAGTACCCCATATTAAACATGATAAATGCAACATGCTATCTTTTATCTCTTTCAATTTTTAGCTGAACCTTGTCTAGTTTTCCAGGCAGATGCTAGCTGCATTTTTGTTCATACGCGATTCCTACTGAAGATAAAAGTATCATACATACGAGTATCAGCTGTGCCATAAGTTCAATGCTTTTTGGTGCAAAGCCCGCAAATCCGTCCATGCCGTCCATGCTTCTCGAACCCTAGTTCCTGGCGCCAAATCTAGTGTACCTATACGGCGTGGTCCACCTCTACTGCTTCCACAACTCTCTAGGCCAGAAGGACCGCCTTCCTTGGCTCCTGCTCTCCTGTTCTCATTTGCAACATCCCACTGCTCTAGGAGTAAAACGTTCGCGCCTCTTTGCGAGAGGTGGTAGGCTGAGGAAGAACCGGCAATGCCCGCGCCGACTACTACAACATCGTACAGGCAGCCTCGAGTGTTAGAAGAGGAGACAAGAACAGAACAAGATTGATGATACACAAATCAGTGACGCCAATTTGAAACAAATCAGTGACGACTGAAGAGACCGATCTTTACTTGGAAGCACAAATCCGTGCTTGTCATCCGAATCTTCAATGTTGGTGTGTGTTGAAGCAAGTTGATGAAAAAAAAATCTTCCCTCAGTCATCTTCTATTGTTTTTTCCCTCCACTATTCTATGATCGTCCCATCTCTTTATGGGTACCCTTGTGTAGTATGTTTGAAACAAATCCAGAGTTGACCCTGCGTCGTGAAGAGACCGATCTTTACTTGGATAGCAGCAGTCTCTTCAGTCGTCACTGATTTGTTTCAAATTGGCGTGTGCAAAGGTCGGGCTCAGAATGATTGAAGGCCTATTACTACTAGCCTGCTCTTACTTGTGTAAAGGTCGGGCTCAATGTTGATTGAAGGCCTATTACTACTAGCCTGCTCGTGTAATCATAACATCAGTTGTTTCACCAGCCACTCCTGTTCTGCTCACTGTTCGACTATCTGCATCCAGAGTTGACCCTGCGTCCGAGTCCAAACTTACTGTGCGCGAGAAAGCTGCAGACTCCGAACTGATCACCCTACGCAAACTTCCGCTAGCTGTCTTCATCAGATCGACCGCATGTGATGATCCGCTCGGGGACTCTGGCTTAGAGGAGTTTGTGATTGTACTAGCACCTGCTGCTCCATTGCAACCCGCAGCAGCATTCGGCAAGGCACTGGATGTCAAAACATCGGAATATCGCAACAAAAGACCTGTTCTCTTTCGCTTTTGTCTCAGCAATAGCCTCTTTTCTCCTGGAGTCTGCTGTGCGGCACCCTTGCACTCTAATAGCGCTAGCACGTCCTCTGAGATTTCTTCGTCGTTTCCGGTTTCAGACAAGTCTTCCACTTGTGCGGAGGCGGATAGGATTAGAAAGGTTTGGGATGGGATATGGCAGGGGGTGGATAGGGTATGACAAGTGACGATAGCCCATTCGAAGTGCATATGGTAGGGGAGACTCGGGTTCGTTGTGAAAGGATGTGCCTATTTACACTACCTAGTACTAGATTTCTCACTTTTACAGAAAACTTTTACGTCAATCCATCTCTCCATAATGCCGACATCCCAAGCACACTGTATACCAAAGCGATAAAGCGTTGAACCAACTGCACCCAAAAGAAGTAAAAAAAGCCTTCGCTAGACAAGCGTCGAGGGCAGATGCCGGTAATCGGCTCGTAGGTGCCAACATTTTGCCTATAGGACTCCCATGATAGGCGTTCATAAGATCCTGGTGCTTGTCCAGCCTTGTTATCGGCATTGGCATTCTCTCCACGACAAATCGACAATAGGGAGTCGGCCTCTGGAAAAGTCGTAGGCTTGAATAGAGGACTTGGCAGGTTCGTCCAGAAATGTACGTTCGCGATCGCTTGCTCAACAACGGTGGTGTACCTATTTCATGCAGGTACATTGTGATGTCGGGAAGGAGCAGGAGGGGATCATATCAAGCATAAAAAGAGGAGACGAAAGAAATATGCACGTCTTGAAGTTCAAATCACAAAAAAACCTTAACAATCACTGTACTTTAGAGTCCACTGCAAAAAAGCTAGCGCCCTGTCACCTCCTTCGTCTTTCTTGGTCACCTTTTCTGCTCCTGCCTTCAGTGCTTTTTCGGCTTCTCCCTTACCTTTCAAGGCCTTGGCTCTACTGAGATTAGACGGAAGGCTATAAGAGTACTGAAACGAGTAGTCTAAAAAGGACAAGTAATTCCTTGACTTGTTAGATACAAAGAACTACTCGTTAAACAGACTTGAATGATCCTTCGCCATAACACTACTTGTCTTCTTTGGCGAGGTCGCGCCTGCTGCTCGGCCACTAGTGGTAGCTGAAGAACTCTCGTTCGCATACGCATCTCCGGATTTTTCACTAACAGCTGCATCTTGGCTCTTGCCTGCAGCACGACCGAACCCGACAGTGTTCCATGAACCGAAGGCCCCCTCAGTGATCAAAGAAGGGTGATAGGTCAGCTGTCGTGCACTGGCCTTCGGCAAGAAGTACGTGTAGGGAACGACCTCCTTGCTATCGAACTTGAGCGTGTACCTAGAAGGAGTAAGCATGGGTTCGAATTTGTGTGTGCGAATCCGATGCATACGCTTCAACTTCAGCATTTGTGTGTAGAATTGGAGAATCCGATACATACGCTTCAACTTCAGCATTTGTGCGTAGGATTGGAGAAGAAATTGCAATTGATTTGCCTCTTCATCAATCGTAGATCATGTTGGAAACTGCAGCAACGATCCACGTCAGAAAACCCAATCAACATCAAACTATGCATAGTACTCCATGAGCATGAAGCTTCTTGAAATAACAACAATGATCGAATCAAGCTGGTTGATGTCCTTGTTCTCAGCCCTCCTTGTATTTTTGTTTTTCCAGAAGCAAGTCCAGCGCAGTGCTCTTGGCGCACAGGCTACTGCTTCCTCTTATGCGGATGTACCTTCTTATCAACAACAATAATCAGAATAAGCTAGAAGTACTCCATCAAGCTTCTTGAGATCATGTATGCGCGTCCGCAGAGATTCGAAGTGTGATACAAGTGGTCGGACAGGGCGCCGTGAACGCAACAGATACCCGTCTTGTGGAACCGAATGACGTCCCACGTATCCATCACATCGAGCAAATCTCGGATAACTCCAGGAGTGAAGTGGGAGTTCACCTGATGGAGAATATGGCGGAGCGAAGTTCTCGGAGTTTACCCTATTAAAAGCTCGGCATTCAATGGTCACTGACGCTGAACGGAAGAGACACCCTTCAAAGCTCTCCCCTTTCCCTTCCTTTTCCCCTGTTCTCCTCTCAAGGGGAAGTCGCTTCTTCGATCTCAGTGACTCCAATCTCAATGGTGACCATTGAAAGCTGAGCCTTATAACCTTACAGTTTACGTTGAGAGGAGTCAGTGATACAACAGCAGTAAATCATGCGAGGAGAAGTTTACGCTTATATTTATCATCCAGAATGGGCACTTGTCAACCAAAAGAAGAAAAGACCTTGACATCGTCTTCGAAGATGATCGCTGCGGTGACTTGCGGTCCAGCGAAGATTAGAGCTCAGTAACTATTTCACTCTTTTCGTTGAGGATTCCTGCTAGGACTAGGCATACCTGCTAGGTCGATACAGCAAGCGATTACTAGACCAAAAGCCGTAATTCAAGTGCCTTCTTGTACAAGGCCATGTGACTCCGGGTGCATCCCAATACACCACCTTCCGGATCTAAATCGGCGACATGATAGTGTACTTTTTGACCCAGGAAAGTTGGAGTAGAGTCGTTTTTCGTGCTGCCACTCGGACTGGAAGTACTCGAACTGTCGGAGTCGGATGGCAAACATTTTCCTGCAAGTCGGTAGAGAAATTTTTGAAATTATTGTAACGTAATTCAGGGTGTGATGTAGTTGCGGTAAATCAGAAATGGATCTTAGGTAAATCAGAAATGGACAAGAGTCTGCTGCCCCTACAAAAACGCGGCTAGGTCAAAGAGTACTACTCAGCTCTTACACCCACAATACAACGAACAACCAGAAAGATATCAAAAGAAGTTCAAAATACGAATCTGTTCATTCCATCCTTGTTATCAAAAGAAGTTCAAAATACGAATCTGTTCATTCCATCCTTGTTCGAAGAAGGCACGTCTCTCCGGACAAGTCCGGAGAGATATCATGCCTATAAAGAGGCGATCGTCCGTGTCCCCTGTCATTTTGTCGGTCTGCCCGTAGTCCGAACACGACCACGACCTAGTATCTGGTGCAAGTTTATAGTTTATTTGACAGCAAGCAGGTGGAGGTGCACAAACGTATTGCAGCTCTCCTGCTGCAAGGTCGTTGGCACAGGTAGTAAACCAGGTTGCAAAAAGACTCGCGATTAGCCTCTTCAAAAGTCAAAAGCTGCACATCGGACGTCTTTTTCTTAGAGCTGCTGCAAAACGTCTGAAGAAGAGTTTTTCTACATATAAGATGTAGTTCTTATGCAGGTTCCAAAATTTGCTCTTCTTGTACACCACAGGGGAGATGAAGTAGTCGTTGAGCCAGTTTCTTCTCGTACACGGAAAGGCGATTGAGCTTCTTCCAACACGCTATGTATTGTCGTTCACACCCAAAGGCTGAGAAGTTCCCAAAGGCTCAGATGGTGCCACACGTTACCCACGAAACACATGCAGGAGGTACACGCCAAGGCATGCGCTAACGCATGATGTTGCCCACGTGTTTTATAACTTCCTAAGGAACGACTTCTGCTCTCTTCACTTCTACTGAGCACATAGGATGAACCACGTATAGGTGTGGAGTGGATAGTACAAAAAAAGAAAAATTCTAAAGAGTCAGGACTTTCACTTGCAAGGGGTAGTATCGAACGGAAAAATCTTATCGTTTTCGTAAGGTGGCAGGCTGCCTAATGATTAGACCGTTTTGCCTGTGCAATAATAAATTAGTTCCAATTAGTTAGTCTAAAAGTAAGTAGCTAGAGAAAGGAGTCCAAGAGCTGCAGAT
This sequence comes from Amoebophrya sp. A25, assembly GCA_905178165.1. Classification (NCBI taxonomy): domain Eukaryota; class Dinophyceae; order Syndiniales; family Amoebophryaceae; genus Amoebophrya; species Amoebophrya sp. A25. The sequence goes on along the minus strand of CAJINU010000120.1, from coordinate 31,506 downwards.
GGCGCCGGTGGGTTCGTGGTTCGTCGATGTAGGGCTTGCCACAGGGTCTGAGGAAGTCGCAGAAAGATTTGTTCAGAAATCTAAAGAATTTCGGGAATTTCACTTGCAAGGCGTAGACAAGCTAGGTTATTCTTTTCACAATCAGCACAATACTTCTTCTAGTTAAATTAGACCGGTCACTCGATGCCCTGACGCTGATGTACGAAACAAGTTGCAAAACATGTAGTACCCAAAGCCTTAAAGGCTTGAACTTGGTGGCATAAAATGCCACCAGAAGACTAGCGCTGAAAGCGCTAAGACGATCGATCGCCCGACCTCAATTTAACCAAGATGTAAAAAGTGAAGTCGTAACTTTATCGCTCACGAGTATAATAGAAGGGCCAAAGCAAATGCAGCAATAAATTCGTCAATTCTACTTGATCTCTACTGTATCATCACCACCGGTTCATCGACGTTCTTATCATAAATAAGTATACGACATCATTCATGTTCTAGTGTGCATCTACATTAGTGTGCATCTACATTCGCAGAGCAAAAGTTCTTGTTAGAAACAGCAAGCAGGGAAACACGCCTAGAAGCAGTCTTCAAATTTCAAGGAATATACGTTGAAACGAGTACTGAATAACTTTAAGAAGCTTCTATCCAGAATGTTGAACCAGCTAAGCTGGACAACTATGTGGAAAACGAAAATTATACTTATGTTACATACAACTAGAGCTTCTAGTATATTACCAGAAGAGACAGAGATAGGTAGGATCAAAGTGCGGGAATTCAATTAGCAGATCCAAACATCAATTCTCAACAGACACAGAGGAAAATATCATAGTATTTCTTCTACTTTCTACTACATACTTAGGGCAATAGAGAAGATACAAGCACTGGACTATCATTAGCATACTCACACCGACATACAAAGTGTAGATGCTCAATAGTCATTAAAAAACCTCCTTCGCCAACCATAAGATTGAATGGGGTGCTAAGGAACATACTACACAAGGCTACCCATAAAGAGATGGGACGATCATAGAATAGTGGAGGGAAAAAACAATAGAAGATGACTGAGGGAAGATATTTTTTTCATCAACTTGCTTCAACACACACCAACATTGAAGATTCGGATGACAAGCGCGGAGTCAAGACCTGATTTCGCGGCCTTGGTAGCTCGAAAAAAAGAAATGAAAGGAAACGTTCTCAGCGCCGCTGCTTCTCCTCAAGCGCAGTCGCATTAGGTCTCTCGGAAAAGGCTTTCTTATCCTTCACTCAATTCCCTCTTTGAACAAAAAAGATCAACCCATATGCCATGGAAACGGAGCAGAAAGCCTCCAACTAAAATCAATTGTCATCGCTTTTTGTTACAAAAAAAAAGAATCTGCAATTCAAACTGTTGAAGTCCTTTTAGACACTCGGCAGCGTGGAGTTTTCAGTTTTCTGAAAAAAAGAATCTCTCATTCAAACAACTCGAACTCCCTCAAAGCTTCCAGTGTAGCCATGGCTTGCTTCACATGGGGGGTCATCTGCTGTCTATCAACGGTCTCTCTCTCTCTCTTCTCTCTCTGCTTCAAAAAAAGCATACCGCGGCACCACGCTTTACTTCAATGGGAAAAAAAACTTTGACGTTCGAGCTTGCCTTTGACCGGATGTTGTTGTATTAGATGAAATGTAGGATTAGGATGTTCGCAATCTCTAACGCGCTCTATCTCTTAACGGGCTGCATGACCGAAATTGTAAGTGATATGTGCGCATCTTTCTTAAGCAAAATACAGAAAATGTAAGTGAGTGAACTGTAGAAACTGTAAGTGAAATGTAGAAATTGTAAGTGAACAAATGTAGAAATTGTAAGTGAACTGTAGAAACTGTAAGTGACGTGAAAAACCTGTGACTGTAAGTGAAGTGTAGAAACTGTAAGTGAAATGTAAAAAGTGTAAGTGATCAACTGTACTGAGTAAACAACTTGACTCTTGCAAGTGTTGTCCACCCTAGTAAAATATATTGTAAGTGAAATGCGTTACAAAAGTGACATCCATTGCGGTCACCACGTCTGACACGCTTATTTTTTATCCGTGAAAGCTGATGAAATTTCTGCAAATGTGATATTGCTTGCGCAGGATAGTGTCTTAGCAAGACCTCTCTGAGCAGGCTCACAACCCTCCGAGTAGTCGTCCTCTTCAGGATTGTTGCCTCCACCTCCTCGCTGCTGATGGGATCTCCCAAAGTCATCCTGGTCTGCTCGACTGTGACGGCGTTTCCCCAATGGGTCATGAACATGTCCTCGAACGCTCACCGACATCGCGTGATTCGCGTGAGGCGTGACTTCGATTGTCAACGAGTCTTGTTCCGCACGGACCTCCTCCTGGCGGCGCTCCTCCTGGCGGCGCTCCTCTGGACTAGCGTCGACTTCATCTTGTGCAACAACATCTCGTAGATACAGCTCTCTGGTCCGCTTGCTAGGCGAGTATTCGGAACTTTTCTGCCTCGATGGGGCAGGGGCAGTCCTGGTCACCACGGTCCTTATGCTATCATCCTCTTGTCGAACATCTTTACCATCTGCGTCGCTGCTGCCATCTTTACCGCCAGCAACATTGAAGATGATTTTATCGTTATCATCGCAGCGGAGGTCATCTCTTGTTGTATTCCTGCACCCCTTTCCCTTCGCTGAAGATGCGTTCTCACCTACTGTGCTAAGACCTCGACCCTCATCTCTACGAGCATTGTTGCTTGTGTTGTAATTATGGCCGGCGCCTCCGCCTCCATCAAAGGAAAAGGTCGCACAACGGGCACTTCTCTTTTCTCCGCCTCCGCCGCCGTCAAAGGTCCCACCACGGACACTGCTTCCACTGGTGCTGATGCTGCTAGTACTCGAAGAAAATTCCATTCTTTAGGGCTATTCCCTATATTCAGCTTGGGGAGCATCCTCGACCTTTTTGTTTTTCCCTGTTAGAAAGAAACGTGTCAAAGATGATGCCTCTCAAGCTGAATCTGCGGAAAGCAAGCCTTAAATTCTTCTCCTACGAATATTCACACGTTGTCCTCGCCTCCGTTTCGCACGCTCCTCTTCCTCCTGCGTAACAATATCTTCAAACAACAACCATTGCATCAGTTGTCCAGGCTCCTGTCGCTCTCCTCTATTAGACCTCCCCTCCCCGCACCTCATCTTTCAACTGCATCGTCCTTGATCCGTTTTCTACTAGAACAAGAATCCTCAGGAGCCACACTCGCAGCTTTCAGGGATGTTGGATCGATGCAGTCACAAATGATTTGACGTCTTTGACTAGACTGTAAAGCCTTAACTCTGCCAGCAAGATTGCCACCTGGGCGCTTGTTTTTAGCCGTCCCATTCATATACTTGTTCAGATTATAGCCACTGTAATGGCTAGACCAAGGCTTCAAAGATTCGCTGCCACCCCACTGATAATACGTAGAAGATGAAACTCTAGACCCTCCTCGTCCCTTGTTAATATTGGTAGAGGAGTGGTTGTCTTTCTCTTTGCCATTTCCATGTCCCTTATTGTAGCTTCCGTTGTGCTGGTAGTTGTTGCTTTAGAGTCTGCTGAAGATACGCCTTATTTTGCTGCATGGGATAAGCCTAAGTTCTAGAAGCCTTATTTTCCAACATTTGTAAACACGAGAATTTTGCTGGAAGTTCAAAGAATAAAAACTCTTCTGTGAAGACGAATCACTGTGGGCTGCCTTAATTGGTGTGATACTGCTGCCACAGAACCTTGATAACTCCAGGCGGACAGGGTGGAATGCGTCTCGTCCGTGGCCTCTTAGCACGTGTACTGTAATTGGCTCTAATTCTTCGACTGCGCACATCTACTAGGGAGTCCATACTGGTTGACTCGGAGGAGCTATCATGATCATCACCCGCGATCTTCGGAAACTCCTCAGGTGGCTCATCGTCCTCGTCGTCCACTGTAACGGTACAAAAATCCTTCTCCTCTTGCTTCGCATCTTCATGTTGTTGTCCCTCTTTCAAAGCATGAGCATCATCTTCATCATTGCTGTTCTTCCGACTTGGGCCCTCTGTCTTCACAGCAGAGGTCGTGTCTTGGTTGTCGCGATCTTCATCGCCTTCGTGATCATCCCGTACTTTTTTAGGATTCTCTGGCGACTGCTCTGATGACGAAGTACGCGTTCGTGAGTCCTCCTCCTGGGTCGTGTCGTGCGATGATGTAGTGCTCGTCAAAGAACTGCTACTATTGTGACTATCGGACCTTGAATGCGTCCGAGAACTACTACCCAACTGGTCTTCTTCTAAGGAAGTCCTTCTTGCCTCGTCGTCATCCTCTTCTTCCTCCTCCTCGTCTTCCTCCATCAGGTCTTCGAAATTTCCACCATAAATTGCAATCTCTTCCCTTTCGATGTCTCGTATAAACGTATTCAAGCACTTATTCAACTTCCCTGTAGACCAAAGAGGGTCTAGTCTGGCTTTCTCTAGCGCAAAGGCGAGGGGATCAATGCGGACCTTCTTACTGTAGTTTGTTGTCATCCAATACGTCTTCCCCAAGGCACAAGGCTTTTCTCGCAGCACCGCATACAATTGCAAGCAGTCTTGCTGCAGAACGCAGCTTCTTTCTAAAGGCGTAAAACTAAAGGCGTTGTTCGCAGTCGCATCATGAGGTAGTAGTTGTGGAATGGAAGCAGGTCCTGTTGAAGTTCGCAACCGTTCCTCTCCTCCACTAGGACTTCTACCGTTTACAAGTTGTTGCGTGTGGTCACCTACAGTTCCACCAGTTCTCAGCAACGATCCAGTGGTCTGCTGATCAAGCGAGTTTGTTGTCATCACTGAGTGCCGCCTTCTTAAAACAGAAGCAAGCTCATTCTCGCCAGACGACTGACAATTCGGATTGGAGAGTTAGAAAAAGAACGCGGCATAAGAAGTATTTGATGATGATGATGATGATGATGATGATATACCCAGCCAATTATAGTGACGGGTGTGCACTGTACTTCTATACTTGAAAAGCCATGGTTATAGGGAATGAATAAGGTGAAAAGTAGCCATAAGAATTGTTAACATTCGTTTCCGCTGGGAGGATGCAATTGGCTCTTTCAAAGACGAAATCGTCTTCGATTAGCTGCGCTGTTCGAGCACTGCACGTTATGCAACCCGCTCTGGAAACATCGGTAATCGCCTCTGCCCATACAACGTCCTGATGGAGAAAAGTGATTGGATGTCATGTGTGTGCCCATGATATGGTCATTCGCGACCGCCGTAGAGACAAAATTATTATTATTAATTGAATGATAGAGAAAAGTGCCAACATTGAAAAAAAAGTATACAACACAGAAGTGTTACTACCTGTCCCCACAAGCTATATTCCACCCTAGACCGCGACATAAGCACGCCGCCCATCACCTTGCCTGAGTGCATACCGACACGGATCGTAACAAAGGGACTTGGAGATCCGCTAGCCAGATGAAACGGCGAAAGAAGTGCTCCTTGAATAGGGAAACTCCTGAAAGGATCCGAGAAAAACGCCGGATGTGCGATTCGAGCGCCTTCTATCCTAGAAACTGCTTGAAGCGCGAAACGAGCCATTGCATGCGCATGAAAGTCGTGTTTTTTCGGAATTCCTGTGGCAGCGAGAAAACTGCAGCCATTCGTGTTTATCCGGTCTACGCCGTGAGCTTCTACAAGACGATCGAGGAGAGTGAATACCTGAGGGTAACTGTCAACATCTAGAGAAATGTATCTATAACTGTAGGCAAACGTCAATATCACCGTCTTCTTACAAGTGCTTTCCATGTAGCTAGTGATCAAATTCAAAAGGTACTTGATAGTTCGCACAAGACGCTGCTAGTACCCGATTCAAACAGCACACCAAGACTCCAGGTAGCGCTTCTTCCCAGTCTGGCGAGACCATAGAGGCGTAGCAAACCGTGACATTTTCGTACACTTTTGCCCTATAGCCTTGCCGATGGAAGAGGATTTCCGTCCGCATAATGAATTTCGAAGACGACTCAATCTTAGAGCTCACCTCCCCTATCCACCATCTCGGATGATCTGTTTTGCCCTTTTGGGGCATCCAGCTATGCGCGATGCTTCTGCAGATGGATTCGGGGAGGCCTTAACAATCAACTCATCGGCCAGGCTGGTTGGCAACATATTCTCGATCATGAAGTCGCCCAATTCCCTTTCTTTCCGCAGCTGAATCGCTTGTAGGAAGTCCTTACGCGTCAAAACTTCTCTGGAGTACGCTAACACGAAAAGCAGCACAAACAAAAACGCTGCCATTTTGAAATGTGGTATCGGCAAGGCGAAGAAAACGGCGACCGGATCGGGGTACCCAAATTTCCGCTCTAAATCCCGGACATGGGCATCTCGCTCTGATGCTGACCTGCTTGGAGAACCTTACAACAATTCATTTTGTAACAACAATCCATGCCTTTGCCTTTGCCTCTTCTCTTCATGCCTCTGCTAAGGAGGAAACAGCCACGGTGAGGAAACAGCCACGGTGAAAAGCAAAATGAACTGTCGTGATGAGCCCTAACATTCCACCTGGCATGTTGGATATATTCGAGATATCGCACCAAAAGCTTGCGGCGTGATAGTACATGTAGTACAAGACAAGGTAGTTAGGCCAGAAAATGTAGATCAAGTACGCGAAGCGCAATCTGTATATCACGATACACATCAGGTAGAAGGCCACTAAACTCGTCGCAGTGTGTAGGGGGACGAAAGGGGAGCCACCGAGAGAGCGACCGCCTAGTAATCGACCCGTTTCCGCCGGCGTCGGTTCCCATACGTCGCTTTGTCGGTTGTAACCCGGTAAGTACATCGGAAGGAGGAAAACAATGTTGTAATCTAGTAGGAAAGCAGCAACACCAGCTGAAACTGCATTCCAACTTTGAAAATGCGTCCAGAACGTCTCGCGAAAACTCAGCATCAAGAGGTACTGCACAAGAAAGTACGGTCCTAGAATGCACAAGGGGAACGCGCAAAATTAGAGCTCAAAGCAATTGGTGCGTTCTTTAATTCATTTCTTTAGATTCCCCGTATAAGGAAGCAAAGAGAAATGACCTCCTTTGGAAGTGAATTAAATAATGAGCCTTAACAAAAACCGCAATGGATAAACTGGAGCCAGGCGAAGCTGAGAAGCACTAGTGCTGTCGCAGCCATAGACACCTCCACGGCCGTCTTGTGTCTGTGCATGTAATCAAAGGAGAACTGTTCTTCCAGAAAATCGTCGGCGCCTACAGATCCGTGTCGTTCTTCATCAAAAAATGGGTTTACAACAGGCAAAGCGTCCTCGTTCCATGCGTTTCTTCTCTGCTTAGAGCTACCACCTCATTATTCGCAATATATAAGTATCCTCCTGAACATCCTCGACACGACCCTTGCTGCTGAATGTTGTACCACTCACGAATACAAAGAAGCAAGGGTTGTGAAGACTGAGTGTGCTCTTTTTAAGTCGGTAGTCTTAACTTGCTGTTTCACTTGCTTTCCGATCATCGCGCCTACAAAAGGGGTGAGACCGCCAACAGTGGTAGGACCCGAGGTGGAATTGCGACCGCTAGCATTCTTCGTTTTAGAAGTCCCACCTCCTCCGGACCCTGATGCGCCTCCGGAGCCTGAAGTAGTACCATCTCCGGACTTCCCACTATCTCCGGCCTTTCCGCCCTGGTCGTTGTCGTCGTCTGCTCTTCTGGGACGGGTATAGTTCCTCAAAATGTCCTTCGCGTCGAAGGCAGTGTCGCGAGAACAGCGACTTGTGAACTCTAACGTCAGAAAGTGCATGGGCCGTCCATGCTTGCGCCATAACGTATTCCGGGATACTCTTTCTTCACTACTAGCATCCTCTTCTTCGCCGACCTCTTCCTGCTCTACTCCCCTAAAAGTTCTAGAAGTTGTCCTCTCCCTTGTAGTTCTAGAAGCGGCCGACGCCGTAGTATTTGAAGATGATGTTCCAGCACCAGCAGAGGCAGAGGGAAAGGAACAACTATTAGCGCCGCTATTCCTGTGGTCAACATAATTATGCTGATACTGGTGATTGTAACTAGTACTTAATGTAGTTCTACTTGATGTGCCTCCAACAGAAGTTGTAGTTGTGTTTTTGGTTACACTTGCAGATGATCCGGGGAAAGATACGTCGTGCTTCATCCTAGTACTGCTAGATGTTGAACCAGGCAGAATATACTGGTTCTGATGTAGAAGTCGTTTCTGAGGTGGACTACTGCTAAAAACCGGGTTGTTTCTACCAGACGTTACAAGAACAGCTGCGCCTCTACTACTAGCTTGTGCTGAAGATGAAGATGAGACCACAGCGTGCTGCGACGCAACTGGAGGTGCTTCGTCTGCACTCAATCTCGAGGAAGGAGGTGCAGGCGCATTCCTTGTGGAGTCTCCTGGTTTAGGGGTTAAAAGTTGACCGCTCTAGCTCGCATATCGATGGCTTTCCTACTTGAAGAGACTGCCATAGAGATGCTCTTAGATGATAGGTCAACTTCCAACCCTTAACTGGTGGGATCTGCGGAGGTCCTCTGCTCTGATCCTGTTTTACGCCTTGCTTCACGACTGCAGCGAAGCCAAGTCGTCGCCTCCACCGTCGCACGCAGTCGTTACAGCCTAATGAGGGACAGCACCAGATGTGGTAGTGGAAGAGCGGTGCCTCCACCTCGTTCGTCTTGATCCCAGAGAAAAGAGATCGTTTTCTCTCGGTCTCATGCCTAAGACTCGCGTACATTTTCGTGGGAGAGACGCTTTCACGCGGAGGACCAGCACCAGTGCTGTTGTTGGAGCTATACTTGTGAGAAGAAGTGCCATGATGTTGCCTATGATGCGAAGCACTACTACAGCGACTACTTCGCCGAGCTGATTGCTTCCCCGATCGCCGAGACAAGTGGGTGGAGGCTGCATAGCGGTGCTCTCCTCTGTCGCGACTCCTTTCCCCACTGCGATCTTCACAACTGTTCCACCTTCGTTGACTCCCAGCACTGCGGTCGACCGCAGCACCCCTATCCCCACTCCTGCTCCGCTCTGCCCTATGCCGCCTTGAGGAATATCCCTCATGAGCATCTAGTCCGCGAGAAGTGGTCCTCGCAGACCTTCTTTTATTCGCAGCACGTGTGCTGGTTCTCGCAGGAGCACTAGTACCAGTAGTTGAATTGATGTGACAGTGACCGCCTCCACCATCATCTGCGTCGTATGGAGAAGTCTCAGCTTTTACATGCGTCGATGAAAATGATCGTGACCCAGTCCCAGGAACAGGAAAATTGCTGCCAGCACGAGCTTCACTTCCGTCATATTCATAATTCCAGCGACTCGTAGTTTTACGAACTCTACTTCTAGCACCTCTTCCGAGTTTCGCAGGCGACACGGAGGTAGACTTTTTGAGAGTTCCTCTACCTCCACTGGCGAAGGAGGTAGTAGAAGGTGCAGCTTTCTCGTCTCGGTGATATCCTTCGTAACAGCTGAAAGAGACCCGACGCCGCTCTCGAGGTTCGAGACCCGAGGTCGGGCGAGGAGGTGCGCCTCGAAGGGAAGAGCGCAAAGGCTTATTTTGAGAGGACAACTGTGGACCCAAGTCTGCGATATCTCCTGTCTTATCATCGTTGTCCCTTCGAGACCACTGCGCGTTGAGGCGGTGGTCCTTTTGTTCCACAAGTTGCTGTAAAGGCTTCTTGTCCTCTGGTGCGGCCGCTTCTTGATAATTGTCCGAAGATAAGTGAACCTGTTGGAAGGCCAAACTTCTACGGGGGATCGTCCCATGTTTACTGTGGCTGTGGATCTTCAACCAAGTGGTCTTCGGAGGAGCTACTTGGTCATCTTCTTCATTCAGGTGGTTGTTAAGAAAATCCTGCTTGGACGAAGAGGTGCTCTGCAAAGGATGCCACTGTTCTTTTCCACCTCCTGCACCTCCCCGTGAAGATGTTGTTCTACCCTCCTCAACATCATGCTGCTTACATCTCCTTGGTGTGCTCCGTAGTTCTTCATCATGATATCTTTTGGACGTTGATGGCCTAGTAGAAGTGCTTGTGTTGTTATCCATTTCCGCCGTTGGTATTCATTTCGGTCATACCGACGGCAACAGCGCGTCTAGAAGTACTCAGTAGTTCTTCGTTATAATGATGGGGAGAACTTGGTAGTTGTACATTAATATATACTCTAGCAGTGAATCTTTAGCAGACGGAGAAAAAGTTGAACTTTGGGTCAACCGTCCACCTCTACTACTACTGTTCTTGTAAGGCGTTTTAGTTTTCCACAGCTTATCATAATCGACTGCTCATACTGTAAACTAAGAAACTATTTTTCGCATGACGTGGTGGAAAGAAGGAACTACGGAGAGCAGCTCGACTTCTACGCTATACAGATTGCTTACAACAACTAGCGGGAGTTGCAAGACGTTGAGGGAAAGTCAAGTTGTAAGAAACTGTATACTTTGGAGGACTCAATCTTCATCCGCAGAGTCCTAGTAGAAAACCTCAGTCGCAAAACCTATGATTGACACCAGTTTCAAAACGATACCCCAGTAGCTAAATTTGTTGCAGCAATGCCTCGCACTTGTTGAAAAAATGAACTCGTAGACGCTACAAGGTGCAAAATGATCATACAACATGACAAGGAAGAATCAATTTGTTGCAGTTGTAGTAGCAAAATAAGATTAGCTTCGGGATCCTTCTCATCGACTTGCTTAATTATACCAGGCTACAGACACGGCAATTTTCCATGACGAGGGTACTACATTACTATTACACAGGCGGGGCACATGCTATTATACAGTGTAGGGAAAGGCAGTGCAGGGAAAGGGATATTCATACGTAACTTTCACTTTTTAGTCCTTGATTGAATCGCGACGTGTCTTACGAGGACAAGGGCAGCAGCCGACACTTCTTGTTACTCGTCGTCGTCATTGGTTTAAGATAGTTACAGCATCAACCATAATGGGAAGGTAGTAGAATGGCCGCATTCCACCTCGCCGCGCTTCCCGACATGGACGGTGCCGCCGAACAGATCTACACTTCAATTCTCGCGACGTCGGTGCACCTGGCACTTTGGTCTGAACGAGGCCCATGAACTTGAGCGTCTTTTTGATTTTACACAAAGGCCACAGAAATAAAGAGAATTTTACACATAGAACTATCTGCGCCTCCTAATGTTTTGGGTTGGGCAGGTTGATTCATTCACGTGCTTCACCCTGGCACCTTTTCTTTTTTGGTACCTGGGTCGACAGTTTCCCGCAATAAATCCATTGAAATACCCAGCGGGAAGTCTGACGCGCAATCCTCTGAAGCGAACACATGATGCGGTTATGTGATACGGTAGATCGGCCTGTGGGCAGTCTTCAGCCATGTAAGATCTAACGGGAGTGGGAAATTCCTTAAGGCGGTTTTCTCGTGTCTCTCGATCTGGTGTCCAAGTCGAAGATCCACCTATACCAATACCCTCCAGAGACCTTGTGCTGCCTGATTGCTCAACACGAACACGATGAGAACCGTCGGTCGGGACTGTAGGATCTTCCCATCGCATAGAAGTATTCTCAAGCTGTTGCTCATATATGTCGGAGGCTTTTCATCTTCATGACCCCGCTCTTTTCTCCGGAAAATATTTCGTGAAAAAAACACGCTGTTGAGGCAAATCCTTCCCCAGATAGTAAGCCTGTAGACCTTAGACAGTCGAAAAAAATACTTCACACATGAGATGAAAAAAAAGGCTGAACACAGGAAGACAAAACCCTCCTGCGGGAGGGCTGTGTTTTCCTAAGGTTTTTTTGGGTTGGAAAGGTTGAGGATGAGTAACTACGGTGAGGCAAATAGAAGGTGTAAATTAGGCTCGAAGGAGATGGCAGACTAAACATAGACATAGTCATTAGACAAAGGAATGTGAAAAGGAAGTAGAATAAACACAAGTCAGGAAAACACATATAAAACAAGCACTAAAAATAAAGCCTAGAGCGCTCAAAAGTAAAAGTTCTTGATGTCAGCCACATAAGGTCCTACCAGGGAGAAAGGAATAGGGTAGGTGCTCGCGATGATGTCGGGACGGTGTAGCCGACCTTGCTTATGGGTGCTAGCTCACCAAGATCAGCCTCCGACGACCTCCGTCAAGAACTAAAACTTTGCGATATCGATATACTTGTATAAATGTCTTGCTCTCCCAGGTTCCCCCTGTAGGTGTGCCCCCCTGAATTACCTAAGGATTAATGAAGAAGTAACAAGGACAATGTCAACAAAAAGCCTAATTCATGAGTTAAGTATTTGCAGCGACGTGTGTGCATCTGCGTTCAACCTTTAAGTATTGTATAAGGCTGACACCCTGTAATAGCTACCCCGAGAGTTGAAAGAGTACTTAGAACCTATGTAGTCTTAAGTATAGCTCTAACCAAGAGATATTATGGATTGCCTTAAGTGGGTATTTCCGTTGCCCTTTTCCTTGTTGTTAAACTAGCTACATATTTCAGGCGTGTCCGAGCATGAAGGAACATCAGGCGAGCAAGCAAGCAGGCAATCAATCAGATCAACAGCAAATTATAGCAAGCAAACAATCAGATCAACATCATATCGATTGGGTGTTGAGAGAGAGCTACTCTGATGGGGAGAGGTATTAGTTGGTGGTGTAGTTCCTTCAGTTGCTTGTGTTACCAGTATATGCATGGGGGTAATAAAGTGTTTTCTACAAATGTAAAGAGAGGACAGACTTTAAAAGCGTGAGTGCTTCGTTCGTGCGGGCTCGTGGTTCTTAGCTCCGCAGCCGCTTCGCTTCCCGCTTTTCTGGGAGTCCTTCGTACAAACTCCCCAAAAGCCAAGAGCAGGTGGACCGCGATTCCCAACAGCTTCCTGGCTACATTGACGGCGGGGGGAATATAGTGGCGCCGCGGGCCCGATCGCGACTAGGCTGCAAGCGGGAGGCCCCACCCCTGTCAGTTTTCCCGCGGGCCTCTCCGGGGGGCGGCACTGTCCTTCAAAACCCCCGGAGGAGCTACGCCACCCTCAATCGCGGCCCCCGGGGACAAAAGTCGCCCGCTTGCGCTCGCGAGTAGCGAAACGCCGCACGGGATGGCGCAAAAAGGAAGCCTTCGGGCACTTCGTCGGAAGAGCTCCAAGAAAGTCCAGGGCTTTTTTGGCCGTTGCAGCGCTGCCGCAGCCAGCGAAAAGGGAAACCGCGGCGACCGGCTGACAGGCTTGTCGCACCAGGCCCGAAGCCTGGCCGGTGTCGGTGGGCTCGTGGTCCTATTCTCCAGTGGCGGCCTTCTCCCGGGTTTTCGAGGGGCTTTGGCTACAAACTCGCCAGCGGCTGCCCATCTTGCTGCGGGGGGATGCCTAGTAGCGGCGGCCCGCTAGTCAGCGACCCATCGCGGGCCGGCTGCTAGGCAGGCCTGCGCTGCGCGTCTGTTATCGACTTATCGCGGACAGGAGCCCCGACAGCCACGGCTTCGAAAGGGGGCGGCTTGTTAAGGGCATCACTTTCCCAACTCGAAGAAAGTAGCACTTTTGAGCAAATTGCGAGGGTTTCTCGCCATCTAATGGCGGAGTCTAGGCCTCAGGCACCAGCTTCGCGACAAGCAAATGAACAGGCGCACGACCGCGGACAGCCCCGGCCACGAAAAAAAGGGCGACTTTTTAAGGGGATCACCTTCCAAACTTGAAAGAAGTAGCACTTCTAAGCGAATTGCAAGGACTGCGCGCCACCTGATGGCGAGGACAAGCTCCCAGGCACCAGCTTCGCGACAGGCAAACAAACGAGCACACGATCGCGGACAGTCAGGGCGTCGAAAGAAGGCGACTTTTTAAGGGGATCACCTTCCCAACCCGAAGAGAGTAGCTCTTCTAAGCGAGTTGCGACGACCGCGCGCCATCTAATGGCGGAGACAAGGCCCCAGGCACCAGCTTCGCGACAGGCACACAAACGAGCGCACGATCGCGGACGGCCAGAGCTTCGAGAGCGGGCGGCTTTTTAAGCGGACCACCTTCCCAACACGAAGAGGGTAGCACTCTTGGCGAGTTGCGACGGCTGCGCGCCATCGAATGGCGGAGACAAGGCCCCAGGCATCAGCCTCGCGACAGGCAAACAAACGGGCGCACGACTTCGGACAGTCGAGGCCTCGAAAAAAGGCGACTTTTTAGGTGGATCACCTTCCCAGCCCGAAGGGAGTAGCACTCTTGAGGGAGCTGCGAGGGCTGCGCGCCATCTAATGGCGGAGGCAAATGCTAAGGCATCAGCCCCGCGACAGGCAAACAAACGAGCGCACGGTCGCGGACTGTCAGGACTTCGAAAGAAGGCGGCTTTTTAAGGGGATCACCTTCCCAACTCGAAGAGAGTAGCACCTTTAAGCGAATCGCGAGGACTGCGCGCCACCTTATGGCGGCAGCCAGGTTCCAGGCAGCAGCTTCCCACGCAAACACGAGCGCCGCGGAATCTCGTGCGTGGTTTGCGCTGTTCTCGACTGCGTTCCCAGTAAGGAAAGGAACCGGCGGGACCTCGCTGGGACCTCGTGCCAATCGCGAGGAAGTTACAAAGGGCCAGCGCCTTCCCTCCATTAGTTTCCCGCAGGCCCCTACAGAGGGCGACCCCGTCCTTCGGGCCACCTCCCCAGCTCGAAAAAAGTCGCCCTTTTTGGCGAGCTGCGAGGACTGTGCGCCAACGAGTGGCGGGGACAAGGTCCCAGGCATCAGCCTCGCGCGCAAACTTGAACACTGCGAGGCCCCGCGCCTGGCTTGTGCTGATCTCGACTAGATTCCCAGCAGCGAAGGGAACCGGCGGAATCTAATGCGGGCCCCATGCCAACCGCGAGGAAGTTACGAAGGGCCAGCGCCTTCCCTCCATTAGTTTCCCGCAGGCCGCTACAGAGGGCGGCCCCTGCCTTAAGGGTTGCCGCCTATGATAGGAGTCGAAGCTCTGAAAAGTTTGCGCACATTGTTAAAGGAGTGCTCTGGCAAGCGTCTTCTCTAATGGAAACGCGCACGCCCATCCTGTATAGATCCACGCGCCCTCTGGGAATTTTGTCGGCCTTTTTCTCGCTTTGTGGCGAGCTTCTCACTTTTAAAAAATTGGGACGCATTGCGAAAAAAAAAAACTGCCAGGCACTCAGAGAACCACGGAAATGCTTGCAACGCTGGAGGGGCTTCCCGGGCACCTTGTGATACATTTAAAAAAATGTTGCAAAGTTTTTCGCCTCTTACGCAGTCGCTATCGGCGAGGATCACGAACGAAGCCGAAGCAAAAAAATCCGGGGAGGCCCTCCATAGAGTTTGGCCCAGCTAAAAGGCCCGCTCCTTCCTTAGTTCTGAGGTGTCGCACGCTTTAGCAAGGGTGCCCCGCACTGCCTTCCCTTCTTTGTGCAGTTGATTTCCCGAGCTGCAGACTTTGCAAAAGAGTCAAACGCACAAAAACCCTGGGGAAAACCAGAAAAGCGCCAAGCATTTCCCGGCTGTGGATTCTAGCGGCCGCGCCAGGGGTTGCCTCGTGTGTTTCTCGTTTGTAAGCGCGCCACGTGGCAAAAAAGCACAACTTTCCAAACTGGCAGAGTCAGGACGAGAAACAACCCAAGGAACACAACAGAAACCCGACACGAAAAACGGGAGCCGAGCGGGGTCTCCTGGGAGACGCTACCCACCTCAGAAGACCACGCGCGGGAGCGGGGGAAGGCGGGGCCGCCAAGTAACGCCCCCCCGCCTCACACCGCACGCCCCTCCCAGTGGTCTTTCCCCCGGGGCATAAGTCCCACCCTAAAAAAAAAAACCAAAGGGAACTACCTGCCAGGTGTCGGGCATTTCGGGAGGCCCGTCGGGCTGCTGAATGGTTAACACTCGCCGCCCGAGTTTTCTGCTCGCGCGGCTTGGGGCTTGCGGTCTTTGGGTGGGTTTTCTGTCCGTTCGGCTTTGGGTCGATGGCTTTTGGGTAGGTTTTCGTCGCGCGCGGCTTGGGGTTTGCGGCTTTAGGGTAGGGCTTCTGCCCATGAGGCCCCAGCGTCCTCAAGGACGAGGCTGACCCCTATAGGGTCCTACGGGAAACCAATGCAGAGAAGGCGCGGGCCCTTTGTAAGTCTGGAACTATCAGGGCTTCCAAGGCTCATGGATATTTAAGCCCTCGAAGGCCCAGGCCCGTGAGAAGGGCCGCCACCGTCGGGAGCGCTCTCTCCCTCGGGGCCCTCCGTCCCCTTCACCTTCTGCAAGTCTGACGCTGTCAGGCTCCAAACGCCGCGCGCTTTTGACGGCCAAAGACATTGCGAGCGCCGGGCCACCAACTACCTCCAAAGCCCCGGCTTCCTCATTACAAGCGCCGGATAGAAGCGAGAACGCCGCAGCGCTGTTGGAAACTATTCGGGGGAATGGCTCTCCACTTCCCTCCATTAGTTTCCCGCGGGACCCTATGGAGGGCGACCCAAACCAAAAACCCAGGGCCCAGGGTTTTTTAATCGGTTCCCTGTTGGGGTGGTTCTAGGGTTTTAAGCTTTCGAGCCGGTTTTCTGTATCGGTGGCTTTAGGGTTCAGGGCTTTTAAATCGGGCCCCGGTTTGGGTGGTCTTAGGGTCTGGGGCTTTTCGGTTGGTTTCCTGTTCGTGTGGTTTTAGTGCTCAGGCTTTTTGCATTGGTTCCCTGGCTTTGGCGGCGAGTTGGCGTTTGGTTTTGGTCGCCCTCTATGCCGTCCTACGGGAAACTGACGGAGAAAAATGGCGTTTGATTTTCGCCACGAGTTTCCGCGGAGATTGAGGCGTTCCCGCTTCTATCCGATGCCACTCACGAGAAAGCTGGAGTTTTGGGAGCAATTCAAGTCAGACTCTCGCCGACGCCGGGAGGCCGATAGAAGGTGGCGCTTTTGAGCGAGGCGGACCGGATGCCGTTTTTGCCATCAGTTCGCACGAAAAGCCGGGCTTTCTCGCTTCTATCAGACACCGGCAGCGAAAAAGTCAGCACTTTTGGCGTTGCTTGTGGCCCTTGCCTGTGGGTTCTTCTTGTTCGGTGTTGTTTATCGGCAGAAACAAGCTAAGCAGACCGAAGGTGGCGCCCTTTATGAAGGAAGGCCGCAGGCCGTTTTTGCCATTAGTTCGCACGAAAAGCCGGACTTTCTCACTTCTATCCGGCACCTAGCGAAAAAGTCAGGACTTTTGGCATTGCCTGTGGGCCTTGCCGGTGAGTTCATCTCTGGCGCCGTTCATCGGCAAAAACAAGCTAAGCAGGCCGAAGGAGGCGCTCTTGATGGAGAAAGGCCGAAAACTTTTTTACCATTAGGTTGCCCTAAAAGGAATTGCCGCGCTTCTATCCGGAAGCCCTGCTGTGCGCGTCTGTTGTCGACTGGTCGACTCATCGCGGGCTTGCTACTAGGTACCAGGCAGCTTTGCGATGCGCGTCTGTTATCGACTTATCGCGGGCCGGCTACTAGGTACTAGGCAGCTTCGCTTTGCGATGCGCGTCTGTTATCGACTTATCGCGGGCCGGCTGCTAGGCAACCCTGCGGCGCGCGTCTGTTATCGACTTAACGCGGGCCGGCTGCTAGGTCT
>CAJINU010000119.1:286636-296826 GCA_905178165.1 Amoebophrya sp. A25 | reverse complement strand
CGGCTAACAATCAGGACAGCTGCCAGCTGAAGAGGGTAGTGCACAGGGAGCTTGAAGCGAAGGAGGGCACTACTGTAATTAAGGGCTTCCGCATTGCATCCTTCAGTTCCATCCATCCTTGGCCCGCTTTCGACTCGAAAGAAAGCGAAGCCAAGGATGGCGTCAGGGATCTGGGCGTGGCAGCTCTAATGTCATGACGAAAATGACTGCGGAGTGCAGGGCTAGCATCTTGAACAGGGCGACCTACCTATGACAGAACCAGGAAAACGAAAGTGTTGTACTGATCTAAGTAGGGAAAGTCTTGAAGTTGTAAGTGAGAGGCAGATACAATAACCGAGGATCTGTGAATATTATCTAGGCTACTCGGTTGCTTCAGTTAATCGAAGAAGCCTGAAAGTGGCTATAAGTATTAAGCTGAATAATAGTTCTAAGGGACGAGTCGCCTCCTTTGGTCACGTCACGCGGTTACTTCAGTTTTTCGAAGTGTGCTGGCACTCGTCCTCGAAAAGTAAAAATGACCGCTTTAGTTATAGTGGAATAAGATCGTTTCTTGCTTGCTTCAGTTTTGACTACGAAAAATATCTATGACTATGCAAGGATACCAATGCCATTTCCTTCCCTCCTGACGAGAGCGACCTCCTGCCTAATTTCTTGAGTCGGACTACCCTAGTTGTATCTGGCTTTTTCATACTATCCGAGGCTAGCCAAATGGACACAACTAGGGGACAAAAGATGCCTCCGAAATCATCGAACATTCACACTCAAAAGCAAACTCCACCAAGGCAGTTTGATCAAATGCGAAAAAAAGTGTGCGGAAAGCAACACGTGCGAATATTAAGGCGAGGAACACGACTCGAGATTGACTCTAACACTAACGCTGAGTCATGCATTATTTTATACCCAGTTCGCTTAGCCTTAGATAATATATAGCATGCACTTCATTGATTGCAATGCAATACTTATAAGGATACTAGGCGCACACTTTTACTGATTAATGCCTCTATCATAGTTATACTAGAACTAGGACTCACTGCTTGGCTTTTTTATATGTGTTGGCCATGATCGTAATCCTTGGAAATGTCACAAAGATCCACAAAGATCAGACGGACGAAAATCATCAAAATGACCAAGATCGCCAGGCGAACAAGGTACCCACCGGCACCATTTTCAACGCGTTGGCCTTAGTTGGCGCGGGTGTCGGCGGTTTCTCCCTTCTCTCTCTCGTTTGTTGTTTCAAGTATCTCAAAACAGTCAAGGACAAAGCACCGCCGGAAAGATCTCAAGGAAACCTACAGACCTACAGGCATATGGTTCCAAAATCAATGATCAACAGGCAAAGGACCTCCAACGTATTCAGATAGCAGAAACAACGAATGCCCATAGCTGTAACCGTGCCAGTTCTGACCTGTTCGAAGTGCATAAAGAACCGCGGTAGGGTATTCTCGTGCTAGGTCTCGCATGCTGTGATCTGATGCGTGTCCGTCTATCTAAGGTCAGCTAGATCCAGAGAGACGAGCACCGACGTAGGATGACGCAACGGATGTCCATAGCTGTAACCATGCCAGTTCTGACCTGTTCGAAGTGCATAAAGAACCGTCGCAGGGTATTCTCGTGCTAGGTCTCGTATGCTGTGATCTGATGCGTGTCCGTCTATCTAAGGTCAGCTAGATCCAGAGAGACGGGCACCGACGTAGGATGGCGATGACCTTGCAAAGTTAAGGGTGATAAGCTAGAAGCGCCTCCAAATGAAGCACGTGCAACGTCCCCCATCTTGATTTCCCAATGCGACCCAAGCCCAATGAATATCCACAGGGATCAAACAAGCCAGAGATCATTAGGCTCAGGCTCTGAGTGCAATCTGCATCAAGCTCAGCGCCCCTCACCGAGAAACCACGCGCGACTTAACAGCCTGCGTTCTTGTGGTCCAGCACTAGTCTGACCCTTGAGCTTAGTTTAGAGTAGAAACCCATCTAGAGAAAGCCTTTCAAAATGTCCTGCGATCGATGCGAAAGAAATTTCGAAGAAACTCGGACAGGAGTCCGACTGGCGGGGGTGGCAGCGTGCCATACGTCAGGAAGCTAGCCGCCTCGGCTTGCTTCAAAGCTAAACGGATGCAGTTGGCGTGCCGGCAGCTCCTCACGGTATTCCTAACGGAGTTACCACTCGAGGCGACGCAATCCGTCAAAAGTGGCGCAACCTGAGCGACGCGATCATGCGTAGCCTGAAAGGTGCCGCCGCGTCGTTCATAAACAACCAGAACGAGAGTGGTCAGGTGGATGAGATGGATGTGGGTGAGGTTGTTGCGCTCCTGCGTGGTGTGGGGCACCTCGATCAAAACAACCGCCAGGAACAACGGACGAAGGCAAGACCGCTCGCAGATGGTTTGCCAAAGTTCCACAACACGGACCAGCCCGCAGATGTCAAGGGATTCTAGTCGAAAGCCCGGGACATCGTGAACCAGTCGCCCACCGTGTACCCGCCGGAAGCAGGAGCGCCAGAAAGTGACCAGCAGAGTGGTGCACGACTGCAGAAGTTGCCCGAACTGTTCTGCAAGAACTTCAGGGCAACGATCGAACGCATGCAGGAAGAAAGCCTGACGCTCTGACATTTGACCAGATCGGTGACCGACTTGAAAAGCGTCTGGCGACGTTGATCGAGGAGGGAACCTACAAGGCTGAGAGCGATTCTTTCGGGAAGGCGTTCCCGGTCAATGTTCAGGAAACCCCGAGCAAACGTCCTCGGGAAGAAGAGGACGACGAGGGAGAGGCCAATGAAGGCGGGAGGCCCTTTCTGTCTAAAAGTGCCCGCAAGCGCTTCAAGGCAAACACAAAGAAAAAGATCGCCGCTGAGGTCTACGCCTCCAACTCCAACGGCAACCAGAGCCACGGTAGTGGTGGTGGAAAGAATGGCAAAGGAAAGCCGCAGAACAAAAGTAGCAAAGGTTCTGGAAAGCAGGACACCTGTCCAGTCTGTTGGATCTGCAACAAGCCGGGCCACAAGTCCGCTTCTTGTTGGAAGAATCCACAGAACCAGGAAAGCCGGAACTGGAACACCAATGCCCCGCCTAGTAGTGGTAAGGGTAAAGGTATCGCGAGAAAAAGCGTTATCATTATCGTTTTTTTGAATTTTTGAGAAAAGCACGACGGGGAGCACTGCGATCCTGGGGCTTTCCACCTTGCGATGGGCAAGCCGGCCCTCCCTCCACGAGGTGCCGCAGCAGACGCTGCGCTCCTCCTCCCATTGGCGCGGCCCTTCAATCATGGCTGGGCATGATGGTGCCGCTAAGCTCAGAGGCCGCGGCCTCCGCTTACGCACGCCCATGGGGCAGTAGCGTGGCCTGGCCCTGCAAACTTATCCGCAAAAGTAGCCCAACGTGGGCACCAAGCTCGGCGCACTCGGAAAGCAGCCCCGCTGGCAATCGTTGGGGTGATTCCTGGGGGCAAGCAATATGAAACGCCAAGCCGATCGAGGGGAAGCCGCGGCGCCACTTCGCTCAATATCCAAGGAGGCGAGGAGCCGATCGAGAGCCGCAGACGCGCGAGCGGCTTAAGAGGTCAGCTGGAGGGGGTGTTCGAGGGGGGTCCTTGTTTTCAGGGGCCCCATTTGATAAGACTTCTGGCGCCTGAAAGATAGGCGATAACGCTTCTGGCGCCCGACACTCTTCGCCGAAGCCCAAAAACACGCGCTAAATTTTCAGAACCTCGAGGGGCAAGCGGATGACAGGTCGGCGCCTTTTCTGCTTGCTCGTTATCGTTTTTTTGGCGAGTGTTTGGAGGGGTCGGCGGAGGGGGGCGGCGGACCACCTCCGGCCTGGCTAGAGGACCAGAGCGGCCACAGCAGGAAGGGGGCGCCGAGTCGCTAGAGGTCGGAGAAGGTGGAGCGCCAGAGGTGGCGGAGCGGCCGCAAGCAGCAGGGCTGCGGGCCATCCCCTGACACTCGGGCCCCAGATTCGCGAGGGGACAGGGAAACAAGCTACACGCATGCGCGTCTGCCATTGCTGGAAGCGCCTCCCGGAGAGTGCAGCACCACCCAGCAGCCAGAGCAGGACAGCAGCGCGTGCGGCGCCGCTGGTTTGTTGTCTGAGTCATGGGAAGCGCAGCCCCACCACAGACGCGGCAAGAGGAAGCGGCGAATTCTGGCGCCCCTCCATTCTTATGTCCACGCGCACAGCGTCCCACCAATGCCCGGAATTTGCTACCCCAATCTGAAAAAATCAAAAAAACGATAATGGTAACACTTTTGCCTGCGATAAAAGGTGGGAAGGGTAATGGCATGGCTCACATGTCTCAGATTGCGGAGCCGTTCCAAGCTCTCAACACTGCCAGGCAGAGCTGAGACGCGGAACCAGTGGAGAGTGGGCATGCATATTGCTCGCGGGATTTGGATGAGGATGAGGGTGGGGATGAAATGGATAGAAATAAGATTGGGGGAATATATTTGATGGGGCATAGTCTTTCAACTTGTTCCATTGCTGTAGGAGATGGAGTTAGTTTGGTTGATAGTTGTGCGAGCAAATACCTTCCAAGACACAAAGAGGATCGCACTGATATAACTATGAGAATAGGTAGGATCACTGGCAGCGTTGGAAGTAAGTAAAGATGGAAAAGTAGGAAAATTGAAAGCAAACACCTGAAGGCTCCAGTATGGTGTTTATTGTGATTCACTGCCAAAGGATTGACATTGAGACCGTGCCGCGCCTTGGCTAGGTCAGGCGAAGGGAACTTGACTGCCCGCAATTAGGGTGGGAATTCAACTTCAAAGGCGCTGGCGGTTGTCTCGTGCACACGGACACCAGCCAGGCCATACCCATAAGAAGTCCGCCACGCCTGCAGCTTCCCACACTTGCGCGCAACTTATTTAAAGAGGAGACTGGTAGTGGTTACATTTGTGCAACAGTAGAAGAGGGAGTCAGTAGCTGTTATCTTACAAGACTCGAACTCTATAGAAGGCGTGGGCGCTTTCATATAGATGGCCTCCAGGTAAATTGTCCCGAGTGCGATCTACATAAAGGCCAACGCGCACCACATGCAACGGCTGGAGATGCTGCGAACTACTAACCTGAACCACTCGGGTTGTTAGCTATCGACTTTGCTGCTGGGATCAAACCCGTATCAGTTAGGTCAAAGAGATGCGCACTAGTGATTATCTGCGACGCAATGAATTATGAACGTGCTCCGTCGACCGCTTAAGCTAAAAAGTGACTGCGTGGAGGAAATGGGAGAAGTTATCAAAGGCATTCGCCCGGACTACTCCTTATCCCTACCTTGAAGACAAGGCAGCGCGGTTCCTCTGGAGGGATGGGGGGCCTGTCCTGGGCAGTGATGACATGGCCAAGGTTATGCAATCGCTGCGAGTCTCAGACAGTCCGGCTGCTCCTTATAGTCCGGAAATGAATGGGGCCTGCGAACGTTTTGCGCGGACTTTGTTCGGCAGTGTTCGCTTGCACAGTGCTGATTAAAGTTGGCAAACGTCTCTGGTGTTACTGCGTCGAGTACGCGGCTGACTGCTGGGATCGTTTACCGCATAACTACGCAAAAACGCTGCAACATGATGGGAGGAGTCCCATTGAAATCCTGGAAGAGAGAACGGGTAGAAACCCGTCGAAGAGTTCAATCGGCACGCTCCGCCGATTTGGTTGGCTAGTTTACTTCCGTGAACAAGTTCAAGCCAACACTCCTAAACCCAAGCTCTCGGCCAAGTACTGCCGTGGCGTCTTCCTTGGACTCTGTCCGAAGTCGTCTGGCTGGTTGGTTGGAGCTTTCGCTGATGGCGATCGTTGCAAGCTTGGACATCGATGGGCGGAATACTCTACCCGAGACGTAAAGTTCAGAGAGGGCTATCTGATAAAGAATATTGATTGGCTTTTCTTTTGCCAGATAGGAACGGAAGGGCATCGACGTAGAGCATGACGAACCGGAAAACCTGCAGCGTGGAGCGTCGTCGCTGGGCTCCCCCTTGCTTGGGCCGTCAGAGCTAAGGCGGGGCCATCAGTCGGGTTCTCTGGCACGGAGCGCACTCCAGGTGGACCGGCCGGAATTTCCGAAGAGTTGTTTACTGAGGCACTGGATAAAGTGGAGGAATCTGACGCGGCTAGCTCTCCTATAGGGGTTACACCTGAGGAGGGGAGAGCTGAAGTGAAAGATCTGGGGACATCTGCGCCGCTTAGTCCGTCTAGGTCAAAGGCGCCTTCTCCAGCGCGTGTTGTTGCAGGTGAACGCCGTACACACGTCAAGAAGCGTGGCCGACCAAAAGGAGCCAAGGACGAGGCAGGCAGCAGGGTCTGAAGAACAGGGAAACAGTTAGAAGAACTACGAAAGAGTATGGCGCTGTTCGCTAGTGCAGTTGGTGGCATGTGTGAACTAGATGAAGATGAGGCATTCGTCGAGTCATGTGCGATTTTGTCCGTTGCTCTTGGTCAAGCTAGCACTCAAGTCCCCTGATGCCGATAAGATAAGTGGCGGGAGGTTATTGAGAAAGAGCGCGCGAGGCTTCTAGCCTTTGAAACGTGGAAAGCAGCCCCTGGCGAGGAGCTTGCGACCGCGCGACAGGCTCCACCAATTGCCACGGTTCTAACTATTAAAAGACGCGGAAGGTACAAGGCTCGCGCTTGTGTCTTCGGTGATCTAGACCGATCAGGAGAGCTAAACGCCTTCGCTCCTGTAGTTTCACACGCCGCAAGCAGGTTGCTCCTGACTTCTGCTGCATCAGAGCAGGGCTATGCGACCCCGTTCGGTTTAGATTCTGCGCCCCACAGTGCTGAACTCGATCGCGACGCCTTCGGTCGTCTCCCAACCATCTGGGCGGAGAAGCATGGGCATGAGATCGCGAAGCTCAAGAAAGCCTTACACGGCTTGAAGGACGCACCACGAACATAGTCCAAGAAATGTCGCGACATACTAGCCAATCTGGGCTGGCCTGGGAGCCGTGTGATTCTGCGTCAGGCTTATGGAGAAAACCGAGCAAGCAAGTACCTGGGGAGTTCCTCAAGATGTCAGTCTATGTGGGTGACAATCTTGCAACGGGTCTGGATCTCGATGGGCTCAGGACTGAACTAGAGCCCATCTTCTCGCGTGCCCCTGGCCGTTCTGACCCCTTGCGGTCAGGCGTGGCTAAGGTTCGACTTCTTAGGTGCCATCGTGTACTACTGCTGGGAAGCTCGAACTTTTCGGCTCAACGTGGAAGAGTACATCGATAAAATCGCAAAGAAATCCGAAATCCAAGGCGGGAGACCAGTTTACTCGCCCAATTTTGACGAGTCGGCTTTTCTTGGGGAGGGGATCAATGTAGTCGATTGGTATCCTTATCGCGAGGTAGTTGGTGCCTTTCTATGGGTAGCCGTGACCGCGCGCCCGGACATCTCTGCACTGGTGGCGGCGTTGGCTAAACATGTCAGCAAACCCGCGTCAGTGAGAATGGTTAAAGCAGCCAGGAAAGTGCTGAAGGATCTGGTGACAGCGAGAGAACAGGGACGAGAATACTCACCAGAACAAGAAGAGGAACCCAATAAGATTTGTTCAAAGTTACCACCTGAAGGCAGACACATGCCAGAGGTGAATGTCTTTAGTTATGCAGGACGCGCCAACTGCGTGAAGACTATGAGAAGCGCAAGTGGGTCGATCATGTATCTCAAAGGCGTCCCAATCGCTTGGAGAAGTAACCGGCAAACTGTCCGTGCCTATTCTATGGCTGAGAGTGAATATCTTGCAGCTTCTGACACAATTGTGCTCAGTGGACTGCATGACTTTGCCGACTTCTATAAGCCTCGGCCGACTCAGTTCGTTGGTGCACACGCAGAACGGCTCGCCTCCCTCTTTAGACAGTGCTGCGCTCTGGGTCGACAACCGACCCGCGACCACAACAGCTAAAGCAACAGACACCACACACGCCCGAAGGGTCGCCACTATGCACTTCGCTACTTGCGAGTGCGTGACGCGGCGAGTAAGATAGTTTTCTGTCCAACTAACTTAGTGAAAGCTGACGGCTTAACTAAGCTAGAACGCCAACGCAGCTCGTCTCGGCGTAGACTACTGCTTCACCGTATAGATTTAGATAACCCGATAAATTATAAAACTGAGCTTGATGATTGTGATTCTTCAGACGATGAAACGGATGGGGGTGGTTTCGCTTACTATAGCCGAGGGCATTCGGTTTGCTTTGGTTTCTACTTAGCTCACCGTAGCCATAGACAGATAGCCAGGAGATATGACTTCCGTGGACAGTCCAGAGACTAGAAACTTCGACACGCAACGACTGAGGAGGGGCGCTGGTCATGATCGTAATCCTTGGAAAGGTCACAAAGATCCACAAAGATCAGACGGGCGAAAATCATCAAAATGACCAAGATCGCCAGGCGAACACGGTACCCCACGGCGCCACTTTCAACGCGTTGGCCTTAGTTGGCGCGGGTGTCGGCGGTTTCTCCCTTCTCTCTCTCGTTTGTTGTTTCAAGAATCTCAAAACAGTCAAGGACAAAGCACCGCCGGAAAGATCTCAGGGAAGCCATATGGTTCCACAGACCTAAAAGCTAAAGCATATGGCTCCGAAGTCAATGATCAACAGACAAAGGGCCTGCAACTTATTCAGATAGCAGAAACAATGAATGTCCATAGCTGTAACCGGGTCCGTGTCGTCTTCTCTTGTCAGTTCTGATCAGTTCAAAGTGCATAAGGAACCGCCGTAGGGTGGTCCCGTGTTAGGTCTCGCGTGCTGTGATCTGATGCGTGTCTGTCTATCTAAGGTCAGCTAGATCCGGACAAGTGTCGGCGTAGGATGATCTTGCAAAGTTAATGGCGATAAGCTAGAAGCGTCTCCATATGAAGCACATGCAGCGCCCCCCATCTTGATACCCCAAGGCGACCCCAGTGAATATCCACAGGGATCAAACCAGCCAGAGACTATTAGTCTCAGGCTGTGAGTTCAATTGGCATCGGGCTCAGTGCTTCTCACCGAGAAACCACACGCGGCCTAGCAGTCTGCGTTCTTGTGGTCCAGCAGTGTGCTATCCTGTTGGTCATGGTCTGCTTATTAAAACAAATACAGAGTCGCGACGCTGCTTGATAGTCTCGAAGTGAAGTCGCTCCTTGGTCGTGCTTCGTCGCGGGTCGCTGCCTCGTGCTATGTAAGTGAATGGGTGGGCGAGTGTGAGACTGAATGGATTCCCTTTACTTTAGTACAGGCCAAGGGGAAAATTGGACGTGTGAGAGCCTACCCCACCTCCATTATGACTCTGAAACTTCGCCCCAACGCCCGACAGGCGAAGTTTTGGCGACATCTCCGAACGAAGAGCGCCATCACGTCGGCCAGCGAGAGCCGCCGGCCACTGCGAGCAGCCTCCTCCAAGCTCGGGACCTCGGAGAGGGCCGGCTGCCTCAGTTCGCGGCGCACCCATTCTAAACCCAGGGGCAGCCAAATAGAGCCAGGCACTTCCGCGCCTGGGTTTGGCATGCAGAGTAGGTAGGCGCTTGCCACGGCTGACTCTAGCAGACCTGTCCCGCGGGTCCTCGTCTGCTGGTGGCCAGCACAACCCACGCACAGAGGGCCTAGGCGTGTTGTACAAGCGTGACAGCGACCCTGACAAGCCACCGCCAGCGCGAAGCGCCGCAGCCTGGTGCGGTGCATGGCAGGCGCCCCCTGGCCACGAACATGATGGTGGACCCAAGCAGCCGACTGAATTCTGCTCGACCACTTGGTGCCCTGTCATGCCTTGCGACCACACGCCGCGCCATGGCGTGGCGACTGCCTGACCCCTGCGCACAGGCCCCGCGCCCCTCAGCGTTGACTTTTGTCGCGGCGGATCTTGGTCGACCTCCGCAAAGTGGGGACTAGGGGCGCTAGGAGGTCGGCCCGTGCTCACAATCTCGACCGCGGTGCCTCCTTGCTTTTTGCCACTCGTCCCGCCTCCACTGCGCAGATGAGGGCCAGGGGCTGAGCAGAGCGGACCCCCATCCATGGGGATGGACCTCGCCAAAAGTTCGCCCGCCACCCAGGGCTTGGGCTGAAGTTGCCGAGGTGTGTCCTCCTCTTCCTCCTCCTCCTCCTACACTACTGCCCCTACTCTTACTCCTCCTCCTCCTCCGCCTACTACTAGCTACGACTACTACTACTACTACTACTACTACTACTACTACTACTACTACTACTACTACTACTACTACTACTACTACTACTACTACTACTACTACTACTACTAC
>CAJINU010000119.1:232446-279486 GCA_905178165.1 Amoebophrya sp. A25 | reverse complement strand
CTACTACTCCTACTACTCCTACTACTCCTACTACTCCTACTACTCCTGCTACTCCTACTACTCCTACTACTCCTACTACTCCTACTACTCCTACTTCACGCGGCAGGCAGCCTGCCAGCCACAAACGCAACTGCGACGCAACTGCGATAAGATTCAGAGGAAACCGCCCGCGCGTGTTGGCTGTGGGCCTTGTTTGGCAGGTCTTGCGTGGGTGGGGGTTGCGTCTCTTAGGGTCGTGCTTGGTAGTCGTTTCTTTTTCTGTGGTGTTCTTGCTTTGTTCTGTTCGGCACTCTTCGATGGTGGTTGGTGTTTGGTGTTAGGGTTTTCTCCGTTGTTGGGTTTCGGTAGCTCATCCGGGCCCATGCCGCGCGAGACTAGGCCTGCAGGGAGATGCGAGGCACTGCGTTGGCCCCTTGGATCAGCGGGAACTGTGGCAGGGTTTGGTGGTCGATGGGGGCTCTGGTTTCGTTCTTGGGGCTTTTCAGGTTTCGCGGCTCCTGTAGAGATGCCATTTTTGGGCTTCGGGTCTTCTGCAGGGGCTTCTATAAGCTCTTCTATAGGCCCTTCTATAGGGTCTTCTATAAACACTTCTATAAGCTCTTCCATATCCTCTGCTATATCTTGACACTGTGAAACCGCGTAGGTTTTGCTTGTTTCGCGACTTGCATGCAGTTGTGTTCGCATATTGGTGGCTACCTTTAAAAAAGCCTCAGCTACAGCACAGACATGCGCAAAGATTGCTACGGATGCTCGGAAGTGCCGACTGAAGTTCGTGATGGCTATGCAGGGAAAGCCAAAATTAAGACTTCTGGGCCCTCGCTCTCTAAATGCCTAGCCATCTCCGGGGTTGAAGCATCTACTTACTTGCTTCATAGACTGTTTGCTTGGTCATGGTCCACCAATAGCAATATTATATATATATCTAATCAAGCATCTTGTGCTTCTTCTGAGTCATCTACCTCTTCTGAGGCACCAGGTGATGCTCCATTCTACTTCTGACGGGAAAAACTCTGCTGAGGGGAGGATAGCTCCGAAGCGAAATGGAAATGGTTTCCGTTTCATCATTTCTGAGCAGGTGTCTCAAGATGGATCCATCCGTCCCATTCTACTGGAGAGAGCACTTGTCATCTCAAGATGGATCCATCCGTCCCATTCTACTGTAAAGATATACCATTTTGTCATCTTCTTCTTCTTCTTCTTCCTTCCACTAGATATTTGAGTTTACTTTTACAGTAAAACAAATTATTTTGTCATGATCCGCAGACGCAGAGCAGAGGGAGAAGTTGTAAGCAGATACTCATACTCTTGACAGTAAAAATTATTTTGTTGTCACCCGTAGAAAAAGCGAAGGTGCAGCAAGTAGGCTCTATCAACATCTAATGAAGTCGACTCACAATGCATTCGTAGATTCGATCAGGCTTTGATGGGGAACAATATCGCCATGGGGAGTCCTGCCCGAGCTGAGATCGGGTTTCGGTATGAGGATTGCCTTTACACGTGTGCGAAGGACATCAACTGCAAAGCGTTTACTGTATGGCTTTAATTATTTTCGTATATCTAGATGAAGATGTAGAAGTACTAGTAAGAACTACAGCGTTGATCCCGCCGACCGCCTCTCATCTACTTTTCACCGCATGCACTTCTCGGCACAACTTGAACTTTTCTTGTTACGTTTTTATTTTAAGCCCCATATATAAGACCCCAAAAGAGTCACATGAAACAATAACAGAAATAGAGTCGAACTCGAAGGGGTCTACTTTAAATTCATCTGCTTTCCGATTTTATTCTCAGAAGATGAATCAAAGGTAAAGGTTAGAAATTTTTCTCATCAACATGTTGAATTATATTAAACATAAACACTTTTTCTCACCAAGAAGCACAAGAGTTTCTCACCAAGAAGCACAAGACTGGCTATGATGTCTATGTCTTCATTCACGTGGAACCGCGCCCATGCCTGGGGGCCCTGTTTTCAGAAAACGCGCTTTATGACAGAAAAAATTGCACTCATACTAGAATAAGCGTAACTACTAGTTTCCTTCCCCTGCTTCTTAAAGTTAAAAAATCCTAGCTATTAAGACTAAGTAGCTTTATCGTCCTGGGTGCTGCTGTGAGTGCGATGTTTTCTCTGGATTTGGATAGTATTGGTGGTAAAAGAATCCAAACTGGCAGCCTTGATTTGGATATTAGTAGTGGTGGTAGTAGTAGCAAAATGATCCAACCTGGCACCCTTGATTTGGATAGTAGAAGTAGAAGTAGTAGTAGTAGTAGTAGTAGTAGTAGTAGTAGCAGTAGTAGTAGGCACCCACATGAGTAAGGACCTTTGAAGCGTTTTCTAGTCGTGTTAAGGTCCTAAAAAAAAGCACAAAAATCCACAGCAACAATCTAGAAAGAGGACGAGCATCCAGCAAAAAAGGAGGCCGAGAAGGACACAAAAACGAGGGAAGGTCGGGCAGATTCCACCGAGAACCGAAGCCATTGAATCGAGAACCGAGTCCATCCATGGAGAGCTCTCATAGAGTACAGCCCTACACTTCTGCGCTCTGAATCGAGGACCGAGCCCATCCATGGAGAGCTCTCATAGAGTACTGCACAGCCCTACACTTCTGCGCTCTGAATCGAGAACCGAGTCCATCCGTGGAGAGCTCTCATAGAGTACAGCCCTAAAATTCTGCGCTCTGAATCGAGAACCGAGTCCATCCGTGGAGAGCTCTCATAGAGTGCAGCCCTATACTTCTGCGCTCTGAATCGAGAACCGAGTCCATCCATGGAGAGCTCTCATAGAGTACAGCCCTATACTTCTGCGCTCTGAATCGAGAACCGAGTCCATCCATGGAGAGCTCTCATAGAATGCAGCCCCATACTTCTGCGCTCTGAGTCGCGAACTGAGTCCATCCCTGGAGAGCTCTCATAGAGTACAGCCCTACACTTCTGCGCTCTGAATCGCGAAGCGAGTCCATCCATGGAGAGCCCTCATAGAGTGCAGCCCGATACTTCTGCGCTCTGAATCGAGAACCGGGCCCATCCGTGGAGAGCTCTCACGAGGGCGCCCAGATATGAAGAGCATCAACATCACCAAAACCACAGAGGAAACCTATGAGAAAAATATATCCAAGGGGCTGTCTACTTTGATTTTTGTCCACAGTTTGAGAGAATGCGAAGAGAGTTCTGCTTCACAAGCTGAGCGCGCCGAGAGATTTACGAAAACTATTACAAACATGGCAGAGCCATGAACGACGAGCCTAAAAACCCACACAGGTTAGTTTCTACAGTAAAAACAGCAACGCCCTCACTTCTTCCGCACCGCCTTGGAGCTGGAGGCAGCGCCTGCCGCCGAACCTCGGAGAGGCCGAAGCCTCGAGGAGTCCTTCCTGTAGTGTTTCTGCAGAAATTAGAGCACTACTTAAGAGACCGAAAAGCCCCACCACGCGCAGGCCCTTCAGTGTGTAGCTCTTGCCCGACCAGACGCGTGGCGGCAGCTTTCCACCATCCAAACCCAAGCCATAAAGCAAGGCGACAGGGGCTGGCTTCGTAGCCACTGATTAGAGAGAACTGACGGCGGGAGAACATAGGCGCCCCACCTCTGGGCCTGCTTTGCTACTCACTTACATGCCCCGCGTGTTCTTTCAAAGGAGCAAAACAGAAAACTGAGGCGGCACCAGTTCCCCAGCCATAGCGTGTCTCTCTAGACACCACGACGCCGGTGGCTGATGCAACCGCTTCCAACTGCAGCCGCGTCAGGCTGGCGAAATCCCCCTGGCCCACCGAAGCGAGCGCGTCCGGGTTGAGCGGTTGCGGCACCTCGCCTGAGTTGAGATAGGTGACAAGCTCCGCGCGGGTGCCGACTGCTCTGGGGCGAGTGATAGCCATGCCCTTCAACAGCGCGCGAAGCTCGACCAGAGACATCCTCTGCAGCTGCTCGAGGCTTGGCATCTTTGCAGCCAAATCCATCGAGCCCAAGACCATACCAGGCCCATCCGCTACAGCCTCCGCCGCTCGCTGGGCCTCTTCTCATCTGCATGGGCAGCCAGCAAGCTCCCCGGTCCATTTTGGAAGAGGTAAGACACCCCCCAGCAGCTCGGTGCCATTGTCATGAAAAATTAGAAAAATGGCGGAGAACCAGTGAAGCGAGAGAAGCTCTCACGGGATAACACTGACCCAAGCCAAAAGATAATCCGCCAAACCATAACAAGAGCCCCACTACCATCTTCGCCTTCGTCTCGATGTTGTCGCGATTGCGCCACAGGCAAAAAAGGAAAAAAAGAGAACGACCGACGAGGAGGCCCCGCAGGTCAGGCGCCTAGACTTTTGCAAAGAGACAGAGAGAGGCGTGGCCAGTCCCCTGAGAAAAGAAGAGAGACACACGCACGCCCTGGGCATGAGCTATCTACTTAAACAAAAAAGAGCACCCTGAGGGACTTGATTCCCTCCCTACTTGAGAGAGGCCACTGCTTCTAGGGGTTGACGCTCTGAGACTAGCTACGAAACGCGGCTACATAAAAGAGGGCGGCGCAGAAGTCGCCACGCTTCGCGCGTAACGCCTCCGCCTCTTGGAGATGCGGGGGGAGGCGCTTTACCGGGTCAAACTGCCACCCCTCCACATGTTTCCACATATTTTCGACGCACTGGCTCCCGACCTATTTTTAGAAGCCTGCCAGACTACCAACCCCGAGGCGAGTGGGCCAGCCTTGATGAGTTTCGTGAAGACGACCAAAAGAAGAAGACACGAAACAGCTAAGAGCTCACTCGCCTCATAAATAAGGAGAGAAAGCACGCGGCCGCCTTACTCTTTCATCGATGCAAGATCGAGAAACCAGTAGACACTAGACAGCATCTTGATGGTTGCAGAAGAAGCGCGTATACGGCGGGCGGCGTGTCTCGTTGGCGAGCAAGCAGGTGGCTGCATTGTTCACGCGGTACATCGGATGCCCGTCGGTGTGGAGGTCGACGCGGTCGGGCCGCCATCCCTGGCAGACACGCGCACACTCATAGGAGCCATCAGCTGGGTGCTGCCACAACGCACGCTGTGCCCTTCGCGGATTGATATCAGCCCCACCGGGTAACCGGTAAGCCCGCACCGCGGCGGTGGGTATGTTTCCTCGCTGTATGCTGCCGATAATCACCAACGACGGCGCGGCCAGGTACTCACCCACCTCGACGGTCGCGATGCTCTCACCACTTGCACCATAAGCCAGCAGGCACCCGGCTGCGTCCTGTGCTGCCTGCTGCTTTGCTGCCAGGACGGTGCTCACCTTGCGGCAGAACTCGCAGACAGTGGAGGCACCGAGCCCGACCACATGCACCACGTGCGCCGTTGTCATCTTGTGGAGCCGACAGGTAAGGAGACACAGAAGCCGCCGGGGGGGCATCTCGCTGCGGTATCGCTGCCCATTCCCTTGCAGGCGCAAGAGACCCGCGGGGGCCTTCGGTCGGCAGACATTACGCCAGCAAGCGAGGCCGATGCTGAAGCTGTCTCCAGATGTCCAACGTAAAGGAACACCACAAGAACACAACGCGCCAGCCAGAGGCGGGAAGAAGTCCCGCATCAGTTGCGTGGCATTCATTTGGGGCACCGCAGTCACTGGCGAGCATACTCGGAGCTGCCTATACTCCCCCGACCAGGATCGGCCCACAACTTAGATCATGCTTCTAGTTAATTCCTCCCCCTGGAGGCGCATCTGAGAGCGGGCGCTCCCTTCCGACCCTTTCAGAGTGAGGCGCTTCCTAAGAGAACGAAGCGAACTACTGCAAGCCTTAAGCAACCTGCGCCACCCGTCCGGCTGTACGCCCCCGCGACGTTGTTAGACGTCAGCTTCCTCAGACCGTTGGCGGCAGACCGCAAGGCACCAGCTGCAATCTCGACCACGTCCGTCCGCAGAGAGTCACACTTCGCCGACTCGAAAAGAGGGCCCAGCAAGTGCTTGCGCTTGATACAACTGAAGGCCGCACGGGTGTGCACATTCGCCAAGTGAAAAGGCGAACCGCATAGGCTGCACACGTGTGACCCAGTCCCGTTATACGGCTGGAACCACGGCAAACAGCGGAGCAGATCATCGACGAGGTGCGTGCGCGGGTAGGCGGGCGGCTTTCCTTGGATTGCTCGCTTGCGGTTTTGCTCCGCGAGCTTGGCGAGGACTTGCCTGCCGTGCTTTTCTTTTTTGTCGTGGAAAGCGTGGCGAACTCGGAGAAGGTCTACTCTTGACGGCGGCACGGCAGTCGATGCCGCTGCATTCGCGCCCCGCCCTTCGACATCTAAGGGAGCAGCCCTATCACCTGGGAGGCCGACGACACCACTACCAGCGCAGATCTCCCACACGTGTACGCCGTCAGGGGCAAGAGCCAAGGCGCCCAGGAGTGCCTGAAGCAGCTGCCCCAAGACCTGCACTGGCAAAACCGCAAGCGCATAAAATAGCAGGCTGCCGGCCGCCGTTGCTTCACCGCTCGGGGGACTCCTGATCGCATGCCAGTGGCCCTCCCAGAAGAGCAAGCCACGCCCTTGAGGCAACTGCGTGCCGCGCCGTGTGATCTGGTGAGTTTTCGATATGTTGCGAGCCGTTAGATGTTTCCCGAAACACCGCCCGCGAGTTGTATTCCGGACGCCGAAAAGAAACCGCAGACATGCCGGCGCGCACAGCTCTCCAACGTCTGAAGAAAACGGCGAAGCCATGGCAGCAGTCGCGCCATGCTTTTGCAATGTCTCCACAAGCGGACGCTGCTCCCAAGGGGGGAGGCTTCTACCAATTGGCCCACTTCTTTGAGCTGCTACCTGGCTTCTTAATCTCTCTGGTTCTAGTCCAGGTTGGCTGATTCAGCGAAGCAGAGGAGTACTGTACAGACAGCAGAAAAAATTTCCCCACTCGAGTGACGTGAAGAACCAAGGGAAGCGGGTTCTCGGTTCAGGGTTCAGGATTCAGATGAGACATCGCGTCGCCTGCCATTTAGGATGAACATCAAGGGAGGCGGGTTCTCGGTTCAGGGTTCAGGATTCAGATGAGACATCGCGTCGCCTGCCATATAGAGGGAACACCAAGGGAAGCGGGTTCTCGGTTCAGGGTTCAGGATTCAGATGGGGCATCGCGTCGCCTGCCATATAGAGGGAACACCAAGGGAAGCGGGTTCTCGGTTCAGGGTTCAGGATTCAGATGAGGCATCGCGTCGCCTGTCATATAGAGGGAACACCAAGGGAGGCGGGTTCTCGGTTCAAGGTTCAGGATTCAGATGAGACATCGCGCCGCCTGCCATATAGAAGGAACATCAAGGGAGGCGGGTTCTCGGTTCAGGGTTCAGATGAGACACCGCGTCGCCTGCCATATAGCGGGAACATCAAGGGAGGCGGGTTCTCGGTTCAGGGTTCAGGATTCAGATGGCCAATCAAGTCCCTTTCATATACAAGGGACCGACACCAAGGGGAGCCGGCTCTCGATTCAGGGTTCAGGATTCAGAGGGAAACCCGTCGGGCTACTAGTACGGAAGCCCTCCCGGAGAGTTGAAGCCTCGGGCTTTGAAAGTGCTAAACACCTCTAGAGTTCTCTTATTCATGTGGGTGCCTAGTAGTAGTAGTAGTGGTAGTAGTAGTAGTAGTAAGTAGTAGTAGTAGTAGTAGTAAAAGAGTCCAACCTGCTGACCTTTTTTCATAGGCTACGACTTTCTCACACTCGAGCCAAGTGTATACGCGGACTCCGTACACATGACCGAGAGTTGCCGCAGCCTCATAAAGGACCTTCATCCAACTCTTGACCTTAGTCCGCTCAAGGACCGTCAATGGGGACTCCTAGGCGATGACGCGCCTGCGTTGCCAGGATATCCGGTTGTGCCACATGATGCTTGTCTCCAGCACATGCGTCCCGGGGTTAAGATATTAAGGGTATCCTGATCCATCTTCAGAAGCATCCATTCTGGAGCCTTCTCGTAAGAAGAAAGGGTCTCGAAGATGTATCTCAAGATGAATCAGGGTGGGCTCTAAAGATAGCGGAGAGCGAAGACTTAGACGGACAGCCCGAAACAATAGCCGCAAGGAACAAGCTAACACGGGATGAGTGCCTGCTTCGTTGCGCCGCGAAGCCTATGTGTGTGGCGTTTACACGAGGATTGGCTGAAAAAGCCTCGTGTCGTTTGAAAAAAAGCACACACTTGACGACGTCCGTTAAGGCTTTACCCCTTATATGTTGGGAGGGGGCCACCCTCCATCTCTTACATTGTTGTGGTTGGCCTACGCCACCGCCACTCTAACTCTTGCTCTTGTACATAAGAGTCCTCGCTTTTTAAGAAGCGCCCTATTAACGAGAAGGGCTTCGTCGTTTTCAACCAGTTCAATCAGGAAAAGCCTGAGGACGATGACGAAAGCAGTTGCTTTCTTTGGAAGTGTATTCAGAAGTCAGCTTGTGTAAGTGCTGAAAAGGCTCTGAGGTAACTACGCGGGTAGGCCGTTGCCTTTGTTTCATGAAAATCCTTATTCTAATAACCGGTAATCACTAGAGGTAGGGGCCGTGTAGATACTTGGAGACTGATGAACTTGGGGAGCGCGGTACCGGAGACAAATGAGGCAAATAAGCCAGCCCTTGGGCTAGTGTTTCTAGGGGTAAAGAACTCAGAGGGCTTGGACTGCGTCTACTTATGTTCCACCCTGATTCTTTATCGTTCCACCTTTGTCTATCCCGTGTCCCATGCCCATAGCTTAGTCCCCTATCATCGTCTTCGGCGAGTATTCGTCCCCTACAATTCCCTATCCGAGAGGGTCGCGCGTAGTAAGAGAATTTTCCATATTTTTGGCGCTCCTAGCGATCTGCCCTTTTTCTGCCTTAGTGCTCTAATCTGGACGCAAATGTGGAAACCTTCAGAATGATGACGCCAGAGTGTCGATCCAGGCTTCTCAGCAAAAGCGCGTATCCAGTGCTTACACCGAAGGGGGTCGCGTCTTCTCTTACGATGAAAATGGACGAAGCTTCGACGCCGTTTCCTCATGTCGCTCCCGCGCGTAGAGGTGCGGCAGTCGCATGCTTTTTATTGGCTTATATAACGCACTTTGGTGCCCCGTGGCCCATCTCGTCACTATCACTAATGGCTTCAAAAGTAGTTGCACCTGGGGGGAGAAGCGTGTAGTGCTAGGGACAAAAATAGCAGCTGCGAGAAGGTGGGTCCCCGTGGAATCCTGCGAGCGCCGTATCCACCTGAGGGGCGTGGCGCGAGGGGGGTACTACCGTGACGCGCGACGGCGTGACGCGCTGAGGAGCGTCACGCGGGTGGGAGTATTTGCGAGGCGGGTGAGGGTGCGACGCGTGTGCATGATCTAGAGCGGGCCCACCCAACACACGCGAAGGCGCTAGCGAAAGCGCTAGCGAAAGCGCTAGCGAAAGCGCTAGCGAAAGCGCTAGCGAAAGCGCTAGCGAAAGCGCTAGCGAAAGCGCTAGCGAAAGCGCTGCGCTGTAGGTCATCGACTTGGTGCCCCCGCTTGCTCTTCATTCGATGGACCCCGGCAGCGCTGGCTAGCTAACTAGTTTGAGACTGAGCGAACGAGAGATCGCCGGGCGCGTCACGCCAGGCCAAGCCCCGCCCATGTGCTGAGCCGTCCTGACTCCTGAGCGCTTCGCCACACCCACACCCTGACAAGGATCACGCCCCGCGCAGCTCCCTGGGTATCTTGAGCAATTTCCCCCAAACATTCGGAGGGGCTTTTTTTGTAAGCCACTACAGCCGACCACCAGCGCGCCCGCGCTGCCTAGTAGCTTACGGAGTGGCTGGCCCACAGACCGCGGGCGACTTGGCTAGGAATAAGCAGGCACGGCGATCCACTTGGGATGGCTGGCCCGCTCTCGATTCTTGACGTGAGCCCCCTCAAGATAGCTGCCGAATGCCGTGCCCAAACTGGACAGCCGTTCCGAGCCCGCTCGAGATAGCTGACCAGCGCACAGCGTGGAAGGGTAGCGAATGCACGCCCACCCACTCCCAAGCAAGATAGCTGACCCAGGACACGGCCTGGACTATTGCGCTTATCACCGCGAGCCGCGTGCTGTGAGTGGCTCGCTAGTTGTTCGCTGAACAAAGCAAAGGGGCCGCGGAATTTGTCTGCGATGGATCATAACAAGGCTGCCCACGGATTTACCTCAGACCTTAAGGCCGGCTGATGATTTGTCTC
Organism: Amoebophrya sp. A25; assembly: GCA_905178165.1. Lineage (NCBI taxonomy): Eukaryota > Dinophyceae > Syndiniales > Amoebophryaceae > Amoebophrya > Amoebophrya sp. A25. The sequence continues at coordinate 269,357 of CAJINU010000119.1, read as the reverse complement.
AGGTCATAAGGCCGCCTTCGGATCTATCTCAGACAACGAGATCGCCAGCGGATTTGCCTCAGGTCGTCAGGCTGTCCACGGGTTTGCCCCAGGTAATAAGGCTGCCAACGGATTTGCTTCAGATAGTACGGCCGCTCGCGCATTTGTCTCAGATCATCTCATGGGCGAGGCTGCCCCTGGGAAGCTCCGCCGCGCTCAGTTATAAAGCGGGACGCGCTACGCCTAAAAGCTTAGCGTGACGCCTCACGCGTGTCACGCATAGGGACAGGCAAGCCTTCCCCCCTATAATAGGGGGGAAGGGGAAAGGGCTTAGGCCGGCTGCCCATGCGGCGCTCGCCAGGTCTTGCGGTGGATCGCCTTGATTTGTTGGCGGACTGGCTGACTGGCTTCGGGTCGCAAGCTCAAACTTCTCTGCGTTTCTTTTCAGTGAAGGTTTTTTTTAGGGGCTTTCTCTTTCTCAAGGCGGTGCCGAGAGGAGCTTGACCAGCCTTCTCAGCGAGCGATCGGGGTCGCGGCCAAAATCGCAAACCCCCGTAGGAGCCCGACGTGGACCCTCGTCGGATCGATCTCCATTCGCGCCTTCTGACCCGCCCCGAAACCCACAAGACCAGGGCGCGCAGGGCCTACGAGCTGACCCACCCCCCGACCCCATCGCGAAGCCCATAGCCACATGGCACGCGCCCATTGCTTGGCCCACACCGTGGCCAGCCTCTCGACTTACCCCTTGCCCCGCCTTCTTCCGTTTGGCCCACGACCTCCCGACCCGTCAGGCGGCCAAGTAGATGTGTCAACCCGTATCCGAACGGCATGACCCTCCGCCAACCCACCTCCAGACACACACTCCCACCCCCGGGCCCACACGCTGACCCGCCCCAAGGTCTACAAAGCTAAGGCTTGGAGAGTCCAAATCTTGCCCACCACCTGAGCCCATCGATGTTGAGCCCGCGTCCATCAGTGGCCCGCCACGCTCCCTCTTCTTTTGTGAGCCACGCTCTTGCCCTGACTTTGACCCAACCTGCCACCCCATCCTTTTCCCTTGGCCGATCCCCGTTAGGGCTCGCCCGCCTTCTGACCCATCAGGAAGTGGCCGGTTTTGCGAGTCTTGTGCTAGCAGCCTGGAATGGCCCTCGTCCGTGCTTCCAACCCACCTAACCTCGAGGCCCACAGAACTAAGGCGCGCAGGGTCCAAATCTGGCTCGCCACTTGATCCCATCGAAAAATCCGCATCCATCTATCAGCTTGACACGCGCCCGCTGAATGGCCCACACTCATGCTGGCCCAACTTGTGAGGCAGAGAAGCCTCAACCCTAGCAACCCTCTGAGCCACATCCGGGGGGCCTACCAAAATTTTCGTCCGCGCCATAGCTTTTGCGGATTTGATTGTGATTTTGTTCGGGTGGGGGGTCAGATGAGGGCGGGGCAGGGTTTAGGGCACGGAACAGGTGTGTGGATGGGAAGTAGGACCAGGCGGTAGGCCTCCTTTTGGCCTTCTGCGCTAGCTTTAGTTAGTCGGGTCGGACGTAGATCCGGAGATGGATCGAACGTGAGGGCTCCCGACTCTTTCGAGATTAAAGCAACAGTATGAGAATCCGAGTAAGCGCGACGATGTAGCGTTGACTTTCGCAAGATCCAAGATGCTGTATTCAAAAAATTGAAGTTCAAACTCGGTTAAATGTCATGTCTCTTGATATTACCTCGCCCAGAAATAGACTGTAGAGACCGACGATGACTAGGATGCTGATGAATGAAGATCGCAGAGCAGACCCGCCAGCTATGATCTGCAACACATCAGTGCCAAGATCGGCGCCGATGAATTTCATCTCTCGTCCCCCGTCTTCATTTAAGGCATAGCTCCATCTTAAGAAACATCTTGAATGATATTTTAGAGAAAAATAAGACTAAGAGTACTGTAAGCATTTTGAAAAACTAGTAATTCATTAGATTAGGCAGGTCAAATCGAAGACAAACGGAAACGACGTGGCAACTTACGCGATTTGAAAGCATTCTGGTCCTACTTCTGCCGCTCTTCCAGCCTGAACATGGCCACGGCCGCTTCTGTCACTCTCTTTTTTCAATGGCTCAGCGACATCAAGATCAACGGCTTCCCCGGCCTAAGCTGCATCTTCTTGCAAGGGCGTAGGCGCTATCAATGTCACTACGCTGATACAGATGCTTCCAAAGGGCAGCAACGTGCTGGAGGGTTGCGCCATATTGTCGCCATTGATTGTTGGAAACGGCGACAGACCGCAGCGGGCACACTCGCTCGAAATGACACAAGGAAGAGAGCCTCGCCGGAGAGGGACAAAGACTGCCGGACACACCAAGACACCGGCAAGCTAGGTCCCTGGCGTGTGTGAGGTAGGTGCGGCGCGGATGCCGATAGGTGTGCAAATCTTAGACGCCTGGCGCCCTCGCTTTTCTCCGTGGGGGTTTTAGCACGCCGCGGCCTCACGGCTGCCTGGGTGTCCTCTCTCTTTTGGGTCTGGCCGTGGACTTTGTGATGATCTCAAAGGGGGCGATCTCGGAGGCATGCCCCTCGGGGTAGTTCGATGGTCTCCAGCTGGGCGCAAGTCTGTGGGGCTTGTGTTCTTCTGAGGGCTTTCCACTTATCAGGCCCGCGAGGGGTCGCTGGTGTTGGTCTTTGTCATGCTCTTGCGACTGCACTTACAGGAAAGCTACTCTTCTGGCGCCATTGAAGTCATTCGATTTGCATTTGCTTGACCTCCTTCGCAAAGGGTGGCGCCCGTTCAGCCAGCAACGTGCGAGGCATTTTACGAGTAGGCTACTTTGTAATAGTGCCTACTTTTATTTTGGCGCCATCGATCCCCTGCAGGCGTGTGTTACTTGTTCATAGGGCTAGGGCCCGTCTGCGTGGGCTTGTGTGTTAGGTCTTCGGCCTTAGGGGCTGGGGGTCCAGGTGTAGCGGGCCCTTCAGGTTTGTGCGGTGATTGAAGTCAAGTGGCCGCTCACGCTCGGTCTGATGCTTCCCAGGGCCCCATGCTTCCCGTTCCCAGCACAGGACTGCTCCAAAAGTAGTGGCATCGGAGAGGGAGGAAGCATAAGCATATAGCCCCACGGAAAAAACACAGCGTCAGTGAACTCGCTCAGCTTTTCCCTTTTAGAGGGTAAAAATAACGTAGCAAGCCTCCACTGACAAACGCAAAGCAAGTGGCAATGAAAACGAATAGAAATGGAATGCTCAAAGTAAGGGTCAGCAAGTAACAAATGGGCCGGTAGATAGTTAGAAAGAGAGATAGGTAGATAGATAGACAGAGAGATAGGAGTAGGTAAAGAGGTAAAGTGGAATAGAATGGAGTGGAATAGAGTAGAATAGAATAGGGTAGAGAAGTGTGAACTTATAACAGAGCAATTTATAAGGTTGCACAGCTCGCATGGCATGGAGTGCATGGATCACATGGAGTAGCATGGAGCTAAAGGGGGAGCTTCTTGCGCCCCTTAAAGCTCTGCGCTCCATGCCCTCCATGCTACTCCATGCACTCCATGCACCATGCGTGCTATAAACTACTCTGTTATAAAGAGATAAATTTCCAGGCCACTCCCTTGCCTACGTCAGTTTGTCGCAGTTGAAAATAAGAAAGAAATCGATAGTCCGGGGATCGACTGCGCCTAGAGTCTACTTTTGTAAAAAATGCCTTACATTCGAGACTTTTGAAGATAGCAGATCGATCTTGGGTGATCTAATGTACTTAAATAGTATATTATAAAGCTGAAGTATTTTTTTGGTAGAAAATGAATATGAATAAAACCGATCTTGATCTAATGTGAATATCCATACCCGAAATGCCAATCGTTGCGAGAGGTTTTCAAGATTCAAGCCGCACTAGGTGGCGTTCCATTAGCATCGAAGGAGCAATGTTTATGGTCTCGTGCTGAGTGGCTTACTCGCTGGCCACTTGCTTTTCGTAGGTGTGCCTAGAGTAGTTGTGGTAGACTCTTTCCAGTTTCCACTAAGCTCGCTCTTTGCACTTAGCTCACGCCGACCGCCCCTCCTGTTTCTGTCAATATTTTTTACTTACTAAATCTATTTACCTTTCTCCGATGAAGATAAGTGAGCCTCGGTTGTCACGTGGTTCGTCAAGAGTTTAGTTAAGTGAGTGAACAATATCCTATTCCTATAACCACGTGGGTATCAAAAATACAATATGGTGTGTGACGTTTCTTGTGGTTACGTATTACCATTTTTCGTCATTGAGTGCGTGACTATCATGACCCCTGGCCCCGTTCAAAATGGGCTGCAGCGTGCGAGAGGCATCCGCGATGCAAGGCTTACGGCGCTCGCTGTCCATCACTATCTGGCGAGGTGTCGGTGCCGGTTCTCCTCTCGCTCCTGAGCGTAAGAAAAAGTAGCAATTTCCCCCTGAGGGGCGGAGGACTTCTACGGCGCAGTCGCCGTCAAGATTATTTCCCTCTCCTGAGGAAACCGAAACCAACAAGGAGATCACACCAAGAAGGGGACCGCCACCCTTTTGCCACAGATAGTGACTGACCGGCGTTAAGCGGTTTCTGTGTGGTACGACAAGAGCCCCCCTCACTGCGTTGGCTGCTCCGACATCATTACGGCTCCTGCGTGATGTGGTCCATGTGCATTCGTCGAGCATTCTTCATTTTACTGATATGAATATATAGAAGTCAGCGCCCTAGTAGTAGTAGCTTTTTGCTCCTCAATATCAAGAAGTTGCAAGGGGCTCGCAAAGTGGAGAAGTAGGAACATCTTGAGAAGCCTTCTTGGCTTCCTTTGGTAGCCGTGTGGCTTTAGCTTCTTGCCCCTCGCTATCAAGTAGCGCGTAGCCGTTTAATTGTGTAGCTGCAGAGCGGGGAGGAATCGTCTAGCCCTACCGAAAATCGGAACGCCTCGGCCTCAAGAATAGTCACCCGAGTCAGCCGGTAAAAATCTGATCGCCTGGGTAGTCTGTCATCCCCGTTCCGAAGCTCTGCGCTAGTCTGCCACCTTAGTTTTTGCCACCATCACCACCAGCCTTATCATCATCGCCTTCGCCATCATCATCACGACCATCACCATGACCATCATCGCCCTCACCTTAATCACCACCGCCGCCGCCATCACTATCATCACCACCGCAATCGCCGCTGTTGTCACCGCGATAATCATCATCGTCATCACAATCATCACCATCGCCGCCGCCATCGCTGTCCCCGTGTCTTCGTCTCTTCCTTCTTATCGTCGTCTTGTCTTCACGTTCACAGGTGGCAAGCTCTAAAAAAAGCGACGGCCACTTTAGTCCCAGCAACGAAGCGGCTTCGTTGTCGGTAAAAATGGACAGCGTATGCTTATGGCTGTCTCGAATAGAAAGTATTTATTTTTCTTGTCTTTGATGGCTCTCTTTTTCTTTCTATCGCCATCGTCCGTTTTCTTAGAGATTTGCACCGTTTGAACCTAGAGTAGTTGCCTGTTGCTAGGAAATCAGATCAAATGCTAGTAACAAACTCATCTAGATCTACTAGGCCTTCGAGATGGTAGATCTACTAGATCTAGATGAGTAGCAGGTCTGGGCACTTGACTAATCATTATGCCACCCTTTTTCTAGTTACTTAGGGCTGGCTCCGTCCACATCTACTGGATCTGGAAAAGAATTCCTTTTGGAGAGTCGAATGAACTCAAGACGTGGCTACTGTCTACATGCACCCTCGCCTTGTGTTGTGAGTTTAGAGAACTCAGAGGCGGGAATGACGAAAATGAATCGGAATAGTTTTTGACAAGATGTCGCTGACGCAGCTGAGTTAATCTACTTAGAAAGTACTGGCGTCGATAAGAATAGAAATATTACTTGCTATTGCCAAAACTCTGCAAGCTCAAACTCAACATCTTCACAAAAAAATAGCTGTCTTTATCTTTTGGCCTGTGCTGATAATTGTTTACGCCTTGTTTTGTCTTCGTTAAGGTGCCGTGCTGTAATTAATAGCTCTCTAAGATCCAACATTCAGACGGATACGGATATCGCAGATCGCAAGGCGTACTATCCAACAACACTCAAAGAAGCACGTACTCTGAGAGCGACTGACGCAGAGGTAGAAGCGTCCTTAAGGCAAATGGGTCTCTAGTGTAAAGCAAGGCCTCAGCGTAAGCAAGTAATTTCAAGGAGAATGCCAAGCGAGTTGCCCCCTTATTAGGTAACCTGACTACCCTGCTATTTCAGTTCTTCGAATGGTATTCCTTCGGATGCAGCATCGTCGCCCTTTTCACCACTAGAAGAGGGCTACCGTGATTGCGTAACATTGATCAAAGGAGGGACTAGATGATTGTACTTGTACTAGGTTGTTTGCTTTCGCAGGCCCTGCGTTTAGGTAGTCTAACTAGTATCGTGCCCATTAGGAGGGGCTACGGCTACAGGTGAGTGCGAGTATTTTCATTTGCTCGCCTTATCGAGTAGTAGAAGTAGGATTGGAGGACGATCTCGATCTACTGGGCCTTTTTCTTTTTCGAGGGTGGATCTTCATCTTGTCTTGCAAGTCGTGATAGGGCAGGGGCTTTACTTTAGAATGCAATTTAGTTCGTGGTGGGGACTACGCTGCTCCACTGCTGGCGTGTATGAGAAATCTAGGTGTGAAGATAGGGCACAGCGCTACTTACGTAAAAGAGTAGCCACCCCCCACGAATCATGGGCACACTAGACCACTGCTTATGCTACAGCTACAGAAAAAAGACGCGACGAGACGAAGAGTCTTTCTCTAAGCGCCGGGACCACTTTCGCAGAGTGCCTAAAGAGTTGCGCAGAGGAGACGGACTGTGAGGCTTTCGTCTTCAAGCGTACTCGACTTTACCTGCAGTGTTTTTAAGGCTCCTTTTGGTGGTGTGCGTAGTGGTCTTCTATACCCGTGGAGAGGGTCCATTCAGTCAGTCAGTCACTCACTCACTCACCCACTAACGCACTTGTTCGAATAGAGCAGAAGTTGATCGTCGTCGTCGGTCAACCCGTCATTTTTCTGGACTGGGTATTTCATGGTGATGCATGATGAACAATAGCTGGTATCTCTGGCTCAGGACGATGATCTTCTTGATAGTTCTTGCAACTTGAGATGAAGATGGACAAAGCGCTAATCTTCCAAAATCGGCCAATGGTTGGACGGCAAAGTTGATCCACCAACGATGGTATCCGCGGGCTCGGACCTTGTGCGGATGACGACCGCATGTAGAGAATTAGCAGAAGACAAGCCGGTGCATCACACCGCAATTCGGATCGGGCCCATAGCGTCATCCAACCTTATGATGAAGAAGAGAAGACGGGTCTTACGTTGCCACCCCCGTATCTATACGTATTCTTGCACTCCTCACAACGACTGCCATGAATCATCTTGGCCGGATATTTCCCAGTGGATAAGGAGTCCGAGTCAAGGACGTCGATCTCGATCTGAATAATTCAAATGCCAATCTGACAAATGATAATGAGCCATCTGACCTGGTGAGAGAGCGAAGAAGAGGTCTGAAAGTAGAAGGTAGAACTGCAATCATCTGAGAGAGAGAGAGAGAGAGAGCTGGGCAACAATTGTTGAAGATGTGAGGAAGGCGCTGGAAATTATGCGTGTACTCATGGCTGAAGAGGACACGAGGAAAAACAAGGCACCCCCCAGAAAGATTTCTTGTTCTCTCAGATCATGAGCTTCCAGCGTCTAACATCAGGTTGAATGACCCCGTCCCTCTCTCTCGCCTTTTCCTACACCTCAAGCCCCTACAGGAGAAGAACGGCTCTAGCAGTAGGGGAGATGACCCCGCCTCTCTCTCTCTCTCTCTCTCCCTCCTTTGCATTGTTCTGGTATTCGGTAACCTGATTTTGAACCTAAGGGAAAAGATGAAGAGAATTCAATCAACGGATCAAATTCAGGTTAAAAAATGCCAGAGCCATACTACATCGATCCTTATTAAATAAGCATGAACTACTCAAGATGAGTTTCCTACAAAACCTACAAATTCAAATATTGCACCACTTCTCGCTCTAAGAACAAGGGAGACCACGTCAGAGTTCCCTGCCCTCAGGGCATGGCCGTGATCGGTGGAGGCTGCGTCGCCGAAACAAACAGCAACGCAAGACTAGCGCGAAGTTGGCCGTACGGGAACGTCAATGGCCTGGAAGGCGGCTGGCACTGTCAGGGCGGGCTAGGGGCAAAGAAGGCGTGGGCCTTCTGCTCTTCGACGATTCCAGTGTACTTGAGCGATTCCAGCAACGAAGGGGCGGCCACCGCTGCCGCGGGAGGTGTGCCGATATCTAGCGTCGCCGCCTGTCCCACAGCGGGCGTCGCCTCTCGCTCCTTCCCACATCGAACATTCACAAAAGTGCTGGGTGGGGGCTGCAATCCACTTACAGACTTAAGGAGGGCAGGACGAAAGAGATTTATTTACTTGTTGGATAGAGAAGATACTTAAGGATGAAAGGGATTGCGATTTATATTTGCCTGCTTGCTGATAGAGGTGCTGACGCTGTAGATTCTTTCACCACGGACCATGGTGAAGATTTAATAGAGTAGTCCGCTTTTCGAGTTACGGGCTGCTCGAGTTCTCTCGAGCAGTTGCCACGAGTTGCCGAAACGCGAAGGCCCAATCCGGGGCGAGTTGCTGGCGAGTTCCTCTGGGCAGCTTGTTACTTAGAAAGCGCAGCACCCCAAGGCGGTACGGCGGGCCAAGATGCCACGGAGCTCAGAAGAAAGTCGCGGCCTGTTGTCTCTTGGGCTTGGCAGGTCTGCCGTCTGTATTGCAGCGATGCGCCCCGGCTGAGCTCTTCGGGGCTTGAGCTTCGCGAAAGTAACAAGGCGAAGCTCGAAGCCTTTTTTGTTTGAGACGCGCGGGCCCGTGCCTTGCGAAGTGCAGCGCCTTCTTCGTTGTGTCGGTGTCTCTGCATAGTCGCGCGTTGATTTCGGTCGCGATCTGGCTACGCTGGTTTACTTTTTTGCTGATGAGTGGCCAGCTTGTTCGACTTCTTGGGACTTGGGGTTCGGGAGTATATGAGGGCGCCCTATATTTTGAACGAGGCCCCCTCCAGCAGCCAGCCTCCCGCCCTGGCGCCCATTTGTTTGCGCTGAGTGGGCTTACTGGGTAGCGCGCCGCCTAGTGGGTAGCTAGCATCACAGGCAAGGCGCTCCTGAGTGGATGCATCTGAATGGGCTGGCTCTGTTTGTGTGCTTCTTTGATAGGGCAGGAGCTTTACTAGGTAGGCGCGCTAACTTAGTAACACAAAGCTACGAGAGCAGGGGCCCCGGGTGGCGCTGCTCTTGTCTGCCCCGCGCATGCAGCGCCTCGCAGAGTGAGACGCGACGCTACTGAGGGCGCTCGCTTTTGGAGGTGGTTCGCGCTCCTGGGTAACGTATTTGACGCATCGAAGACATTGCGCCGGAAGGGCGCAGCGCAAACGTTTTCGGTATGGAACTCGTTCAGCTCGAGCAACTGGGCCCGATATCGGGCGAAAAGGGTCTCGCTCTAATATAATTGCTGAAGATATTGCTAGCACAACAGATTCTTACTCCATTAACCTGACTTAGTTGTACACGCATAGGGAAGTAGGGGCTATTTCTTCACTCAAACCAAAGGCTCTGCCTTACAATTTGTGTAGACGTTTAGATGACTCAAGCTGCCCAACTAGCAAGATATAGATGGTAGCGACTCTTTGTCTTTGCCAAATGCCAAGTTAGCGCGTGGTGGTCCATAATATTTGAGTTTGACACTTTTGGTTTTTTCATCAGCATCCTTTTTTTAGATGGGGAGGGTACGTAGAAGGTGAGCGAGACTTTTGTACTATGAATACACCCAGCATCCACCGATTCGGTTTATTGAGACAGAGGACTGGCACTTGTGATTGCGTTGTGAAATAAAACTTAACCTTAAAAAACTTGCTTACACTAAACTTGATCTTTATCGCTTGTTCTAAGATATAGATCATTACTTAAACGTAGAAACTCGATTTTCATGATGATCATCGCTTCTAAGGTCGTTTGCGCTATACGAGAATCAGATTGCCGTATCTGGACCTGCGAATAATACTGCCGAAAATTGGAAATGCGGTGGTCTCGCCAATGTTGAGACAAGCTCGCGGGCTATTTGCGTGCCACCAATCGCTTTTAAGGCTACCGCCGAAGCTGATTCAGCGGTCTCAGCACCATCGATTGATCCATCCTTCCTTGGTCTCTTTTTCAACTTGAAAAAGGAGCACCTTTTTCCAAGGTGGGTGCTGCTACTCTCAAAAAGGGGGATACGACTTCGGTAGCTCTAACACTTTTGGCATTATCGATGTTATGAGTGAGAGTGTGGAGTATGCACCGCCAAAGCCATCTGGACATCAACGAAAATAGGAAGAACATCAAAAAATCACCCAGATGGCAGATCTGCGATGCGCGCCTTCTCTACCTCTAACGGTGGGAGCTCTACCCCGACTATCGCGCGTATGTCGTGGTCTGGAGGAAGCTCCAGAGATGCGGAAAGCGCTTGCGGCGCCGGTTACAGCTCGATTAGTGGCGCATGTGAGGCAGTAACATTAAGGAAGAGAAAAAACAAAAACTCCACCTCTTAGATGAAAAAATCCTGGATCTTCAATATGATGAGACCACTCGCCCAGTCTACTCGATATAAGGGTTGAAAGAAACGCATAATTATCGTTTCTTCGGTTTATTCTTCAGGCATCATTATCATTTCTTGGTAGAAAAAAATGGCAGGGAGACGAGAACGAGAAGAGTGTAGTAGGATAAAAAGGGAGGTGTTTGTGTGGACCCACATGGTCGCGCTTGTTCCGCTTTTCTCTCCCTTGTAAGGAAGTTGAGGGGACATACATTCACATGGTGCTTTTAATTCTCCCCTAAGCTAGACACTGCTACCATTCCTTTTACTTCCACAAAGAATAAGAAACTAAATGTCAATTATTGACTTTCTTCTTTTTTGGTTCTTTCCTAGCTAGGTTGGCTCCACCCCTATACGTATATCTGAACCTGCTTTAAAAAGAGGCTGCGACGGAGGAGGTAGCTGCCCCCAAGTTGTCGACCAAAGTGAACCCAAGGACAGTGCATGGAAGTGCTCTGGCGTGACGCAAAAGTCGTTCAAACTATGGCCATGTCCGTTGTTCCACCTCCCTTTCCCATTCATCTGATGCACATGCGAGCTTAAGCTTATACTTAGCTATAATCAGAATAGCAAGCGAATGCCTGAACAAAGTAAGTTCTTCTTGCTCTTGTTCTTCTTGTAATGATCTCTACTTGCTTATTCTATTTCTATCTACGGAGCATCTTCAATATGATCTCTACAGCGTGCTCTTGTTTCTATATCTTTCTCTTTGCTCATTGTTGTGTTTTTTCCTAGTAAGCTAGGTCTGCTCGATCACGACATCCACACAATATTGAAGAGATCCCGGCGAGATAAAAGCATGAATTCGTCCTGATGAAAGCCCTTCCCACTGCCCACGATTAACCTGATACTCGAGCTTGATGAGCAAAAATTCTCTAAGGTTGAAGGCGATGGCGTTTTGTCTGAAAGGTGCGTTGGCTTTGGAGCCGACCACTGTGACCCCACCACCCGCCGACGCCATAATTGAACAGGACGCCTGCGAAAGATAAGAAAGGGTAGAGCTAGATAGTTATAGTAGGAGATCACTAACAATATTTTTTCATGTTAGATCGTAGCAGCTCATAGTAGATCATGCTAGTAGTGACTTATATGCATCTCGTTGCTCCGTGGGGTATGCTGCGTGGTGGGCGGTTCATCTACATCTTACTAGTAATAATAGATACTAGCTGTGTAGTATTTATGGGCAAACGAAAGCAAGCGAAAAGAAAACAAGTTATGCCCCACCCGACCTCCAGGCATTCTTCTTCTAGTGAGTGGCCACCTTTAAGAAAAAAACATTCGGCGAGGAACGGGCATCGAGACAGACGACGCAACTACAGTGAGCACCGGCGTCACTCTCATTAAGGGCGCTTAGAGCTGATGGTGCCTTCATCTCGAAAAGGCTTATACACTAATCTCAAAAAGATGCTGGTACAGTTGTTCACTTTAGTCAGGAGCACTTGCTGTTGGTCTTGCTAGTTTGCTAGTACTTTTTTGAAAAAGCAAAATCTTCATGATGCATATTCGTCTACTTTTTCATCTTGAAATAAAAGTAACTGCTGAAAAAGAGCTGCTGATCCACGTGGTGCTCTTGTATTCCGCTAATATGGTGGCCGATTGCTTGGTGAAATGTGCAAAAGCCAGCACCTGTGTCGCTTTGTCTTTCAATGACGGTAAGGAAGAGTGCACACTATATGAGAGTGTCAAAGCGTCCGGTCCGAGTGCAGAGGTAGACTCCCTTATCGAAATGGCTGCAGAATGTTAAGGCCCGACAGGAGACACTACAGGAGCTGCTAATTTTTGACTAAAACTACACTAAGCCCCAAGATTGGGCACACTACTACTACCAACATTGCTACTAAAAGTCTTCTTGGCCTTTCAGAGTTGCAAGCTCTCGTCTACCTTGAGAAGCTACATGATTAAGCTGTAAGTCTAAGTACTCGTAGCTTTAGTTTCCTCTCAGAGACAAGTTGTAAATGCTTAAAAGCTTAACAGATCATAGGGGTTTGAATTCGTTATATACAAGGAAGAGCGGAGCTACTCAAGCTCTCGAGAAGTTTCCGTCGGCACTGGGTCGGCTGTGGCGTCGATCGTTGTGGCTGCTTGCTCTTCTTCTTTTTCTTCTTCTTTAGCCGCTGGGGCTCTTGCGTTTGGGCGTCTTCTTCTTCAGCGGCCGCGGTTCTTGCACTTGCATATGACCAATTTCGACAGCCGTGCCCGCCTGCGGGGCGCCGCGTATCTATATGCAAACACCATCTGGCTTTACTCCTCTCCGCCTCCTTTTCCCAAGAGAATCATACCTCACTCTTTCGACTTAACTCTTCTGGCACATATTTCACGCTTAGCACGTATTTACGCATCATACATGCTTTCAGACCACTGCACAGGCCTAAGCTCTAAGGTGGCCGGTCACGGATAGCAACGGTCTCGAGCTATCCTGAATTTGTGAGGCTGACTCAGCATAACGATAAAGCCTGTGGGTCCGCTAGCGGTTATTAAGGGTCGTGAAGAAAATCAAACTGATCCATCTCGCAAGAAGTCATCCGTGCCACAACAACGCCACACTTGTGCTGATGGAAGGCATCAGTGCGAAAAGAAGGCAAATTAGAGAAGATGGATTTTGTTCTTCTTTTTCTACGCCTTTTGTTTCTTCTAAGATTGCCAGCTCTCGAGAGAAGCTCAAAGCGATAAGGTGACACTGTCGTGGTGCCGAGAGAAGTGCCGCAGCAACCCAGCGTGTGTTTACTTTGTTCTCAAAGTTACGATGATAAGACATTTTTCATGTGAGGAGCGGGCTACGATGATAAGATAAAGATACTTTTAATTTACTTCAGTTTTAGTGACCATGACCATTTTCATTAACTTTAGTTACCATAATTACCATTTAGTTACCATGATTACCATTACCAGTTTCCATGGACGATTATTGGAGCAGTTGCACGTAGCAGCTGTGCGATCGTTTGCACTGTTCTCTCTGCTTCAAAACATATTTTTTGTGGTAAGTTCTCCAAGTAGAAGATAGCACATTCAACTTTAAGCTGCATAATTGTTAAGTTCTCCGCTTCGAAGCTCATTCAATGGGATAAGTAATTCAATTTCAATTTGAAAAACTTCTGAGGGAAGAAATAGCAATTATACGTTATTCAAAAATTGAACTTGGGACGCGACTTTCGAAATTTTTCACGCGACTAGTAGTCTAAGAACAAGGGCACTGCCTGCTGGCATTGTTCGGGATTGCCTGGCGACGCCGTAGCTGTATGGTCAACATTTTGCGTCCAGCTTTCTCAGCATTTCGATCCCCTACCTTTGACGGGACATGATAAGAGACAACTCAATACATTGTAGCTGTACTGCATTGCATTCGTATTCTATTGTAGGAGCTATTGATATTGTATTGGCTATTGAACTGAGCGAATGCAAGAAATTGATATATATATATATATTATATGCACCTTCTAATAGAACCTGACGATCATGGATACGCAATGGTGCATGGGAAAATCGATCAGCTTTGCAAGGTCGACGCGGGTACGCACTTTGTGGGAAATAAGATCGACCTTAGCCACGCGGATCACATGGAAATCGGTAACACATACGTTAAGGCTTTTCCTCCTAAAAATTCATCCTGTGATCTCCCAGGATCTTCTCAGGATGATTCAGCAGGTATACCTGAGGACGGGTCAGCAGGTATATTACTGCTAATTGTTATTGTTGTACTTCTAGTGAGTTAATAAGTAGCTCTCCTGCTTGTTCCAGTGAGTTGATACAAAAGTGGGATCTAAGGACTACTGATCTAAACCTTCTGAGCTTGTGCATCTGGTCCTGAGTCAGCAGGTCTACTGCTAGTTTTACTTCTGGTCACTCAGTTTGAGTTAATACTTGTTAAGGAAATTTAAGCTATTGCTGCTCGTGTGCCTCTACTAGTGACAGTGAGTCAGTTTGAGTTAACATAACTTGACTAGTGGGTGTAATTTAAGAAAAACTCAAAAGGAGAGAAGTTGAGTCGAGGTCTAAAAAAGAGCGGTGCCTGCAAAAGTGCGCCAAAACGGCTGGTTGCGTGGGCATCGTCTTCCACAAAACTCGAATGAAGAAGCCATGCGAATTAAAGAAGCTCTACATGAGCTACCACGCTAGATATGGATGATGTTTTTTTCTCCCACTTTCTTAACGTTAATAATAGTCCATCCATGTTGGCGGCTCGTTCCCTTAATTTTCTCCCTTATTTATGTTTTAACAGGCCAGCGCCAGCCGAGCCTTGTTTCCGGCTGCCCTTAGAATTTTGGCTTGGCTTCTTGTTCATCGTCTAATATACGATGTTGAGGAAGATGAAAGGGTAGCCCTTCTGATGGTCTCTTGGCACTTTAAAGGGAAAATAAGAGGGAAGGGGTAGTAGCCGTGAAGATGTGGCTTCTAGAACTAGTACTAGATGAGGGGAGAAATATTGACAACATCCTTCATAGTAGATTCCACAATCCACAGACCGATATGGTAAGCATGACGTTAAGGCTGTAGCTAATTCATCTTTTGGCGCATCCTTGAAAACAAGTATGCGCGAGTATTATCTTTATCGTGCTAATTATACAAATACAACTCTACAAGAACAAGGATGCACGACGAGTAGAAAGATGAACTACGGAGACCTCTAATGGCGGATGAATGTCGCGACGCCGCCGTACTGATCGTGGACCTAAATGACGAGTGCGAAAAAGAAATGATACGTCACTTAAGGCTCGCTTACTGGAATGATTGCCGGGCTCTTACTAGTTACTTAGGGTTAGGGTTTGTCTCAGGGTTATTTCATTTAGAATCTTTGGGATCTGGAGGGTTTGGAGGATTAGGTGTATTTCATTCGGGATTGGGTTAGGGTTAAATGAGCTCTTTTTTTTTAGGGTTTTCTACTTGAGAAGCATCCATGTTAGCCCTGTTTTAGGGGGAAAGGCAATGTGTCAAAGATGGCGCCCAAAGGCAAGGCAAGCTCTAAGTCTTGCGACAGTCGAAAGCTGCGGTACTAGCGACATAAAGATCCCTGATTCTGACGGACGTGAGCTGAACGATTGCTACAAGGCGTGCGCGGAGGAAGACAGTTGTTTGCGGTTCAGCTACAGGCCCAAAGCCAACAAGCACGGTGGTGACGGTATATACTGCCGATTGAAAACCAAAACGGGCGTCTTGAATACGGATACGTACTTAAGAGCGAGGACGAGTAAGAGCAAGGACGTTTACCGAAAGGCGCTCTCCTCTTTCTGCGCCGTTAGAATAGACCCCTAAAAAAAAGCCCGTGTGCTACTCGTTTAGATCTAACATTCCTCAAAGAAACCACAAATATATTTCAAATTAGATACCTAGGGTGATGTAAATGCAAGAGCTATTCGAATGAAACACAGCAAGAGTCCCAGCAAAAGGAACACTAAGTTCGGCAGGGTTGTTCTGCTCGCTAGGTTTCATTGGGCTGTTGTTGAGAAGGGCGATTGACGTTAGCAACCAAATTCAAAGAGCACTTTATCTTCAGAACTATTACAGAGTCTGCGGGTGCGGCGAACAGCGCCATCGGATATTCATACACACATGAGAGAGTAAAAGGGCTACTACCTGAAGTCCCGAACTCGATATAGCTACTCCCAGCTGCTGAAACTGAGCAAATACCCACCACAATATATACGCGCAGTATTTGAGAAGATTACTCCCTAGCATCCTCGGTTATTTGTTCAGTGTTTCGATTTCTGGAAGAGAAATATCTTCTGTACTCTAAGAAGGTCCGACGACGAATATGACGTAGCAGTCACCATGACGGGCGAGTGTCGAAGTCGTATAACCTTAAGGCTTGTCCTTCCGCTTCCCCTAATCCGAGTAGAAAATAACTATACTAGGACATAGATGCTTGTTGCCTGAAAGACCTCGTCTTTACTACTCGCGAAAAGTAGACCCAGATGGATTATTAGGTTCGTGACCTCTGTCTGCCCAGGAGCAGCGTGATCAGAGGATCTCGTAGAGTCGAAGATGGGTTATTACTCATAGTAGGTCTTCTTCGAGTTCTTCGAGTTCGAGTAGATGGGCCCCCCGAAATCAAATCCTTAATGCGGGGGCCCTCGTTAATCCGCTTGAGAATGCAGCTAAACCCAAACCCTGCGGATGGTGGTGGATCAAGAACACATCCTACTCGAAAACTGAAAATAAACGAGTTACTGAGTGAAATAAGGAAGGTAGCTTTGACAGGGCTACCCTTCCTTGTTCATCAACAGTATAATCTCGGTTATTCTGCTCGTCTGTTACTCATGCACTTAGGTAGCCCCTCTACCTCACGAATAGGCACATCAATCAATCAATCAATCAATCAATCAATCAATCAACTCGCTTATAACACATCCTAATCCTAATCCTAATCCTAGGGCCCTCGATGTCTATTTTTCGAAATCCTAATCCTAGGGCCCTCGATGTCTAATAGCCACGGTCTCCGCATACGAACAAATGCTGCACGATCCACCACTGGATCTCACAATGGCTGGAGATCACTGGCGGATTGCGGATGGCTACTGCTCCGGAGATCTTTTGGGGGCTCGTAGAGTTTTTGACTTAGACTTAAGGCTAGTAAAAGTAACTTCTTCATTTTCACAAGAATTGGCCTATTAACAGTAACTTGTCAATGGTAACTTCATTCATTACTGTCCTAGTTGTAACAGTAACTTCATTTTCACTAATATTGTCAATGGTTCCGATATTTGGTAACCTGAATTCGATCGCAAGGGTTCTCTTCTTGCTTTCCCTTATCATCAAACTTTTCAGACTACCAAATACCAGAACACCAGTACATATTGGCCTTAATCTATTTCACTATCTTCGAGTCCTGTGCGGCTGGCCACTGCTCCGACAACAATAGAGCTTGTTTAAAGCTTGAGCAGGCTAGTTCTATTTCACTATATTCGAGTGCAGACTTAGTCCACGGGAGGGCTAAGTGCGCTTAGTCCACTCGAGGACGAAGTGTGGACTAACTATTTGAAAACTGAAAGCATGCGAGTTAGTGCCTGCAGTAGGAGAGCTACCTTTTCAAGGCTACCCTCATTTCAGTACTATCTTCTGCGCTGTTCTAGTCATTTACTTGCTTATTTCGGTTTATCGAGTAGTCCACTGGACTAAGTGTCGCGGACTAACTGTGTGACTATCCAGCTTCAACGATATTCAGGGGGTGCGTGGGGTCGTTCCCTTCGACGATATCCAGGGTGGTCGTGGGTATCTGTATCTTCACTATAGTCATTATTTATCACCATAGTTATTGTTAGTGATCACGATAGTTTGATGTCACTGTGTTGGCTCTTGGGTGGGGTTGTCCCCTTCGATTTTCATACACCCTAAGAGGAGCCTCAAGCTATGTATTGTTATTTGATGTAGGTACTACGTACTTGTACTAGTAGAGGGAAGCCCTGTCTTTCAGCCGGTTGATTGAAAAGCTGCAGGTAAACTCTTAGTTATACTTATAGTACTATGATGGGACGCGCTCCGGTTCAGGTTCGTTCTTTACCTCTAGGTATAGCCTTCACTCATTTCAAGCACTGATCTCTCCGCTTCAAAGCTTATAGGGGTGGGAAAAAGGGGAATCACTCCGAAAAGCATGATCGTGAAGACCCTCTAATTAAATTATGAATGAGCCCCGACCGCTGATTGAGCCAAAGACGAAAGATTGAGCCAAGGCCGAAGAAAGAGGATGCTGCGGAGCGGGTTCTTTGCTTAGTTGTAGCCCCACTCCTGAGTGATGAAGAACTACAGACTTTATTTGACGTAGACGTGAATCATATACTTACATGCCCAGAAAGCGGGCCCATCAAGGGCCCGCTGCGCCGGGCATAGGTTAACAACTAGACAGATTGACTACTAAGAGACAAAAAGACAAACGAAAAAAGTCGCCAAGTCTGCTCGCCAAGGCTGGGAAGGTGGCTCCCACTGTGTCAAGGAAGGGAAGGCTGGGGAGGTGACATCCTCAACGGCTTCGTGGGGACTTGCATGCCTGAGCTGAAGGGTGGGCCCTGGTGAGCGTCATCATATCCATGAGATGAGAAGGCCAGAGATATACATTTCTGCGCGTGAAAGTCGAAGCCGTTGAGGATGTCGATGTCTGTGAGAATGATAGCCGTGAGGACTTGCATGTCTGAAGGGTGGACCCTGGTGAGCGTCATCATATCCATGAGAAGGCCAAAGATATACATCTCTGTGTGTGAAAGTCGAAGCCGTTGAGGATGTCGATGTCTGTGAGAATGATAGCCGTGAGGACTTGCATGTCTGAAGGGTGGACCCTGGTGAGCGTCATCATATCCATGAGAAGGCCAAAGATATGCGCCGCTGTGTGTGGAAGTCGAAGCCGTTGAGGATGTCGATGTCTGTGAGAATGATAGCCGTGAGGGCTTGCATGGCTGAAGGGTGGACCCTGGTGAGCTGGTTAGAAGTATACTGGTTAACCATCTCCAAGGGCTGCCGCGCGCTCCTGTGGTCGATTGCTGTGTGCGGAAGGTAGTCGCGGAAGGGGAGCGAGCTAACTTTTTTACAAAAACTTCAGGGAGGTCGTTCCGTTTTCTCTGTATTTGAATGACCTCCCTGAAGTTTTTGAAAAAAAGTAAAGGCGCTGGGCGATAAATAACAAGGGTAGCGGCTGGAAGTTCGTTGGGGCGATTCGCTAGGGGTGGGTGCGTAGTGTCCTGCTGCGGATGTGGCTGGGTACCTACGTGAGTAGCCTACAAACTAACAGCCGCGAACGCGTTAACATGTTCGCGGTGCCTTTCCACTCGTAGCACTAGCAGCGCAAGGGCTTTAGAGGGCCTTGCGAGTCCTTGCGAATCCCTTAAGGAAGGGTCTAATATTAGCCAAGGGCTATTACAACTTTTCCTTAAGGAGCTTCCTTAAGGAATTTTTTTTCTCTTAAGGAAAGTTATAGCAACTTTTTGTAATAGAAATTCCTTAAGGAAAAGGGTTCTCCTTAAGGAAAAGGAGTCTCTTAAGGATTTCGCAAATTATTGCTAACCCTATAAATACTAATATAAGAGTTCAGGACTCTTCATCTCATGTATCTCCTCCGTTTTCTAGTCCTGCTCCTGTTCTTAGAAGCTGCATAGTTGAATTAAGAAGAAAACCGCTGAAATAGAAATGGTTGACGTTGAGTTAGGGATAAGAGACGAACAAGTCCAAGGCATCTTCACGGCATTTGGACTACATCCCCTCGTTGAGGACATTGTTGGCTCATCAACGGCGCTGGGTCAACATTCATGTCGCGGATCTTACACTGTAGGGTCGGCCGAGTACAAATGCAGAACGGGGCAGGGTCAGTTGGCTTGCACATACTTTATCTGCATACAGGGTGAAAATAAATGCGCAGGATGTACGGATAGCGTTCCCGCCCACGACTTCGACACTTCGGGTGGAACTGGTACCAACGTTGTGTTCCAAGCCTACGTTCCTATCTATGGTGTTTTCCACTGACAATTGAGAAGGAAGAAGAAAAGGGGATGAATTAATCTTGAATTATAAGAAGGAAGGAACCACCTGATATTAATCTTGAATAAGAAGCATCAGGTTCAGGTGTACATCATGAGCTTGGAGCACTCCCTGTGAGATGGTATTTATCTTGAATATGAAGCACCATCTTCCTTCTGAGCTGAAGGACTACATGCTCCACCTGATAGAGATATTAATCTTGAATAAGAAGCCCGTATTAGTATTACCGTTTTAAGAAAGGGCTATTAGATTGACACGTTGACTGAACTTTAGTTGATTAGATTGACATTGTTAGACTAACTCAAACGTGTACGTTTGAGTTAGTCGTGGAAAGAATATTTTTAGGGTGAGCGGCACCATGACCGACACTGTCCCCTTTTCTTCCT
Organism: Amoebophrya sp. A25; assembly: GCA_905178165.1. Classification (NCBI taxonomy): domain Eukaryota; class Dinophyceae; order Syndiniales; family Amoebophryaceae; genus Amoebophrya; species Amoebophrya sp. A25. The sequence goes on along the minus strand of CAJINU010000119.1, from coordinate 248,942 downwards.
ATGAGTACCCCGACTACGGGGTGGGCATATTATGATCCTATCAGTTGTTGTGGCAGCATTCATCTTATCAGTTCACGGTGCATCATGAAGCCCAATGTAAAGCTCACGGGCAATGAGTTCTCTCTCACTGACGCTGAACGCGAGTCCATCGGGGTTCTCTATGAGTTACGGTCGAATAATGGATCAGCGAATTCTTGTTGGAGTTTTTTATCCTTTGCTTATCGCTCCTCTTGGAGCATATGCTGAAGGCGTTCAATTGCGAACTTCGCTCAGTAAGTACACCCTAGAACAGCTGGGGCCCTCTGCTGATAAAATTTTTGAACGCGAGCCCCCTAGCGGGAAGCGTTAACTTAGGAAACTTCGTCGCTGTATTGACTTCAAGGGAAACACTCAAAAGTCTGAACATGTTGATCATAGTGAGTGGCTATCCATCATGATCATGATCAAATTCATAGTCATAGTGAAGATTTTTCATAACTATTACCATCACGATCAGAAACAGAATCAAAATTTGATAGATAATGATTGAGCCCCAAAATGTTCCTAGAAAATGTATGGTAGATTGTGATTGAGCCCTAAAAAATGATTATATATGATGGATAACGCGGATTGAAGCAAGCCCCTCTAAATCAAGACTGTTTGGGTTGGTGTGCGAGGAGAGAAAGCTGCATGGGATTCAGTTACAATCGCGCACGCAACTACCACCCCTGCTTTCCAAAAACAGCCTGTTAAGCGCCACCTTCATGATCCAATAAATAAAAGACTCAAGAGCAACAGCTTAAGTTTAATTTGGCGGGTAGAAATTGCCAGGACCAGGTAAATAATCGTAGGCATTTATTTGCGATCTTTTGCTTTCCAACCTTCGATGAAAATGAATCGTTCCGGAATACATCACGACTGGAATAGAAATTATATAGATCAAGAGAATGCTAGTGGCCCTTCTTCTTGCGCTTTTCTTAGGAGTGCAAGCAATAATAGCATTTCAGGTCCGGTGACTTTGACTACATGTCACGCCCAGCGCCACGGGTTACTACATCTCATGTCTGGCGTGACGTGGCTGGTGTAGGTCGTGCTCGTGTTGACTGCTGGGTATAAAAGTTTCTATTATATTACTTACAGCGTTGCCCTTTACGAAGACTGCTCACCTATGAAATCGCCGCGGACTTTGTCACTCGTTTGCCCCCTAAATGGGAAAGCGTGACTAGTCTCAAACTTGCGGCGACTCGTCTCGGCCTTCTTGTGACTAGTCGCCAAATTACTGCGACAAGCCGCAAAACTGCTGTGACTAGTCGCAAAATTGCTGCGACTAGTCGCCCAACTACTGCGACTAGCCGCAGGACCACTGTGACGGGCCTCAGCCTTACTGTGACGAGCCTCAGCCTCACTGTGACCACTTTCAAACTGACTGGGACGGGCTTCAGTCTTGCCGTGACTAGTCTCAAACCTTCTGCGACTAGTCTCAAACTGACTGCGACTAGCACTAGTCTCAAAGCGACTGCGACTAGTCTCAATCTTACGGCGACTGGCCTCACTGTGACCAGCCCCGTGCTTGCTATGGCTAGTCTCTGACTGGGTTCGTCGGGCTGTTCTAATCTTAACAGCGTCAGAGGCTGGCACCTGTGTACCTTGATGGTGTTAAGATTCGAACAGCCTGACAAACTCAGCCAGAGACTAGGGGCAGCAGGCTTGAGGCTAGTCACAGTGGGCGCGAGGCTAGTCGCAGTAAGTCTGAGGCTGGTCACAGTGAGTCTCAGGCCATTCGCAGTAAGTTTGAGACCAGTCACAGTGGGCCTGAGACTAGTCGCAGCGCCACGCTTGAGGCTAGTAGTCGCGGAGCTTTTGCAACTAGTCGCAGCAGCTCTACGACCAGTCGGCCTTAGCAATTTTGCGACTCGTCATGGTAAGGCTGAGGCTAGTCACAGTAAGGCTGAGGCTAGTCACAGTAGGCTTGAGGCTAGTCAGTCACAGCAACTGCCACAACCCCCACAACCCGGACGCAAGTCGTCACAACTTCCACAGCTTAGAAATCATAACAAGGCCCAGCGCTTTCGTAGGTGTTTGATCTTTCTAAGCCCTAGCCCTTGACCTTGAGCAATCACAAGCGCTATCCTACTACTTCACAGCCTGCATCTCACTCGTAGCGGCATCAAGATTGTCTATATCTACTTATCTTAGGCATCGTCACTGCTTATAGCGATGTCCACACGTTGGCCATAAGTCACGACAGGGCTGAGAACGAGTGCGAGACACCTCGGAGACCTTTCCTACTTTCGCCCATATTTGTGATCATAATTATCGGCATTGTTGATGCTGCACCACAATACTGATGGCAGCCATCATCTAAGCAGGGAAAGCCAGTAATGAGGTAAACGACCAAAGGTTTGACTCAGTACAAATGACGAACATTTGCCGCAGAATGGCGAAAGACGCTCCCTTATGTTGAAAAGTAGAAACCCTAAGGACCACTAGAGCAATCCCTCATGTTGAGAAGCAGAATCCCTTACGTTGTCGCTGCCGCTGTGCCACCTTTGTGCGCTGTCGTCTTTTGTGCATTGTGATTGATTGGGTAGATGAGTAGACGGAGCACAGCTAAGCATGGTGAGTAGATGAGGACCGCGCCGCTCCTGGCTGAGAAGAGGGGAACAAGAATAAGGGGATGCCGTTCGTAGGTAAGACGAACATCGGCCCAGCCATGTCAATGATTGAGAACGAAATGGAAGGGGGTCGCTATGCTTTTTCTAGGGTAGAACAGTATAAGAAATGTAAGAACATCACGCCGCTTCACATAGGAGGGAAGGGCAACAATTGAAAAACGCCCCAGGTAGAACAAGGGAACTGAGAACGAGAAGAAGCAGAATTTCTTAGGAAGCAGACTCCCGTAGGAAGTAGCTACACTCTACTTAAGTGCCGTGGCTAGATATCTCCTACGGAGCTGCCATATCTGATGCGGGGGAGGTCGCGCGCGTTTGCTGGCGGCGGGGCCGGTTTGCCAAGTCCTTCGCGGGCGGAGTTTGCGGCCTTGGGGGTCGCGGTTGGTAGTCGTGGTTTTTTGTGCGGTGTTCCACCCGCTTCGTTCTCTTCGAATATCTGTGGCGGTGGCTGGGGCTCGCTTGGCGTTGCGGTGTTCCTTGTTGTTGGGTTTCTGTAGACCTTTCGAGGCCATGCCGCGCGTTGCTGGGCTTGTAATGTAGAGAGGCGTAGGGCATTGCGGTGGTCCCTTGGGTCGGCGGGAGCTGGGCCTGCCCTGGGTGTGTTGTCCGACGGTGTTCGAGCTTTGTTCTTCTTCTTGGGTCAGGGGCTTTGCAGGCTTCGGGGCTTCCGTAGGGTTGCCGTTTTTTGGGCGGTCGTGGGTCTTCTATATCCTCTGCTATATACTCTACTATAGACCCTTCTATTGGGTCTCTTATTTTATAAGCACTTTCTTCTATAAGCTCCTCTTTATCCTCTGCTATATCTTGACACTGTAGAATCGCGCTGGTTTTGCTTGTTTCGCGGTTTTTGAGGTGTCTCGGGAAAAGATATAGCAGGGGTTATAGAAGGGGTTGTAGAAGACTGTATAGCAGGGCCTATGCAGGGGTCTATAGAAGGGAAAGACGTAGAAGCCAGGGGACGACGCGGGGCGGACATAGATGGCGTGGCCGATCGCTGGAGATTGGCGTCGGTCGGTCTGCCTGGTGGGGCGACCATGTCGCGCGAGGTCGTCCAGGGCAAGGGCCACGGTGGAGGACCTTGGAGAAAGCTTGCACAGGGTTCGGAGTGGTGCGCGCGGGGTGCCTTTGTTGTTGTGGTTTCTTGTGTGGGGGACTCGTGGCTGATGGGGGGATCAGCATGGCGGGGCGGCTGGGTGGCTTGGGTGGATAGGGGGCGGCGTGTGTGCTCCTTAGGTCGTCGCGCGGGGGCCCCCGATTAGAGGCAGAGGCTGTCGCCACGGGGGAGGGCGCGGCGGCGCTGCCCTTGCCTTGTCGGGGATTTTTATCGCAGTTATTTAGCAGGAATAGAGAGGCTGAGGCGGCTGGCTGCTTGCCGCGTGAAGTACGCACTTCGGACAGGCCTCCCTCTTGCGAGTCGCTGGCTTGGCCTCTACTTGAGTAGCCAAGCGTCGTGGCCACTGGTCTTACATTTCTTCTGTGATTGGCTTCTATTGGAGTAGCGAACTATCTTCGCGGTCAATGGTACTAGTGATAGTGTAGAGTAGAAGTGCACTTGTTGGCGATGGTGTTCAACAGTTGTGCTCCCTTCATGCCTTGCGTATCGCGTGCATCTGGTTACAAAGTCGCAGAAATTGCCTGATGCTCAAATTATGGCACATTTATCCACAGAGTCGTAGTTTGAGGAGGGCAAGACTATTCAGGTCTGTAGCTCTTTTACACTTAGCATGAGTTAATGTTGCATATGCATGTCCCCCAGTGTTGACGCTAGAAGGCTTCTAAGAGTGGGTGGCTCGGTTGCCTAGTAACATGAGTTCGATCACATGCTTCATGCGCTCTCTTCTTGCTTTCCCTTATATGATCAGACTCAGGCTACCGAAAACACGAACTATGCAAAGAAGGAAAGGGGCAATATTATACTATATGAAGGAAGGTAGGACGCGCGCCGTCTATAATATAGACGACGCGCGTCCTACCGTGCGTGCATCATTTCAACCAATGGGCACACCACTCAAGAAACATTCGCGATTTATTCTCATTGCCATCGGCTTCTTCCGCAGACGTATAATAGTATTGAGAAGCTCTAAGATGCTATCGGCAGACGGAGGCAAAGGCGATGGCAAAAGCTGGATCCGGTTAGCATGTCGCCCCCCCTATGCCGTGGTGGGTGGAGGCTGTGAAATTACTCAGGCCGCACCTTATGAAACGAAGGGCCGAAGTCGCGAATCCGGTCACTTGTAGTGTGGACGCAGTCGGGGACCAATTTTCCCTTCTATGGGGTCATCGGGGTGAGGGCTTTCGCGCAGTGTTTCGGGCTCCGCAGTGCGGTGCCGGCGCCCGTTTTTCCGGTGGCAAGAAACTTGGACACGGCTGCCGCCAGGGTTGGGCTTGACCACTGTCGACGCAGTTTTGGAGATGTCTCGAAAGCGCTGGCTGGGCCTTAGGATTCTCGCTCCCGTCTTACGGGGGGCGAGGGCTTTGTTTGGCGTGGATTCTTCTCTGCGCTGAGTGTTGGGCATGACCACGATAGCCGCCGCCGGCCCCCCCGACGAAATTTCCCAGGGCGGGCTCGGGTCGGATCTTGCGGCTGTTGTTCTCCGCTAGCTGGGCTTATGTTATAGCCCCAGGCCCGGCGTCCCGCCGTCGTTGGCGCTGCGTGTGGTCTTCGTGATAGCCCGCGGCGGTCCCGTGAAACAAGACATTCTTCAGGCTCGGGCTGGGTTGAAGATATCGGAGGGGGCTCGTGAACGTTGGCCAGATGCCGGTGGTGCCGCGCCCTCGGCTTCTGGGGCAAGATTCCCAGACCTTCGCCTGGGACCAGGGACTCTCGCTGCCCTCTTGCGGGGGGCGAGAATCCCGGCACGCGCCGAAAGGTCCACGCTGTTTTTTGAGTGAAATTCGCAAGAAAATGCACCGAAAGCAGCCGCCTATACCCCGGCGTGTGCGAGGATTCTCGCTCCCCTCTCGCGGGGGGCGATAATTCCAGGCCCCTGGCGAAGACTTGGAAATCTCGCCTGAGAGAGAAGTCGAGGGTGCGGCACCAGCGTCAGCCACAGCCCCGCGCGCGCCTGAAGTTCAGAGGCCCCCCTTGTCTGAAAGCTTCGCCACCGACGAGCCGGGAGTGAGGACGAACCGCCGACAGCTCAGAGGCCATAGCTTGAAAACGCCGCCAGAAAGGCACTCGCCGGGGGTGTGAAGAATCTGCGCGAGTGAATTGCCGCGAGGGCCCAGACCTTGGGGCGCGTCGTCGTCTCATTACATTCTGGGGGCTGGGCCGCCTTGGCGCCCGTTGTGAATGGTCGGCGCATGCGCCCATTCTGCCGGCACCGCTCGGGGGGCTTCTGGTGTCTTGAGTAGTCTGTCGGCGTTTCCCCTTTGTGTGCGCGGTAAGTGCGGCCTTGGGGGTGGGGCCTTAGCTTCTCCACCTACTTGGGCGCGTGTCATTTTTGGCCGCTCTGTGTAGGTTGTCTTCGTTCGGTTCGTCTGGTTTTGGTCGTGTCGTGTTGGTGGTGTCTGTTCGTTGCAAGTGATCGGCCCGACGGCTTCGGCAAGTTCCTCTCTTAGTCTCAGAACAACAACAATAAGAACAAAGGCGGCGGTGGCGGCGAAACTTAGGGCTACTTTATGCAGCTTGAAGCCCTTCAGGAGACGAGCTCTCCACATTAGATAATAGAACGAGTCGACGCACATTGCCGCGGCGACTTGTTGCGTGATAAAATGATGGCTTGGCTTCCACTTAATTAATGCATATCAATGCAGATTCTTGTCTTACTGATACCGCCGCAAGACCCTGCTCCCCCCCTTGGGCCCCCCTTTGAGAGGTTAGCTGCGCAGACCCTCATGACCTCTATGCGCCCCCTTTGGGGTACCCTTTAGGACCTTCGTGGCACCCTTACAGCCCCCCTCACCGGCCCCCCCTTCGAAGCTCCCCCTCTGCTGATTGATATATGTCTAGGTCTAAAAGCGCTTGTCTTACCGTTGTAAAACCCTTGCCCACCCCGACCCCCTTTGAGCCGTCAAGTGAATCCTTAGTACCCTTAGGCGATAGCCTCGCGGGCCCTTGCGATGCCCTTGCAGCCCCCCGCACAACCCCCGCCCCCCTTGGTCAGCTCTTGCACCCTTATGACTTGCGCACCCCTTTGCGACCCCCTCGCGGGCGGGCGCTCTTTGCGCTCCTTTTTCTAGCTGACTGAATGAATAGCCGCCAAAAAGTGGCTCCATGATGGAGCCCAGCGCGTCTTTGTGTACTCGGTGGCCTGCGCTGTGGTCTTGCCTTCGTGGTACCTTTAGAGTACCCTTATAGCACCCGCATAGCACCCGCGTGGTGCCCTTGCGATGCGCATTCTATTAGTGCCCCTGTGAGGCCTTTCGAGTGTCCTCGTCGACCGTTGTGGCTCCTTTATGGCTTTACCTTCTCCCCCTTTGCACCATGATGGCCACCCTTGGGACTCCTTACGCGACCCCCTCGCAATATCTTGCAAGACCCTTCCAACACCGTTGCAAGCCCCCCTGTGAAGCTGAAGGCCCGCCTCCTAGCGCGTGTGCCGGATTTTGTTCGAGTTCGTTGCCCGGAGTAATTTAGTCCAACCTCAGACAAAAGGGGGCGGATGACTTGGCGCGCAGGCTGCGAGCCGTAACCCAAGCAGCGGCGCCCGCATGCGTGGGCCGCCGGCCGTCTGTGGTCGATGGGCCCGCTCGTGTTTTGGTCGAACAGAGTGACCCGGCCAAAACCTGGACGGCGGCGCGAAGTCTGAGCCCCGCGCGCTCTGCGTGGGTTTCAGCCATGCCGTGCGCAGGTAAATAAATCGCCCCCACCTGACTCCACGGGTGCAGCTTGCTTGGCTGGGCTTCTATGAAGGAAAGGGCCGGCGCCTGGGTCTTTTTTGCAGGCATTACGAGGCTGAGGGGATGGCCTTTCGCAGTGGGACCCAGTGTTTTGCTTGTGAAGTGGCTACATTTTCCAGGGTTGAAGCCATTGGCAGAAACTCGCTCCAGATGGTTGGGGTGTTTTCTCCGCCAGTGAAGCGGGGGACTGAAACCACGGCAGGCCAGGAGCCCGCAGCCCTCCTCCCCGGTGCAGGTTGGAAGCCTGTGAGGGCTGTGTGGTTCGACATCTCTGGAGACATTTGCGGAGGGCTTCTGGAATCTCCAAAACTAGGGAGGTTTCGGCCGCTCTATTTTGCTGGTTTACTTGCGCCACAGCGATGCCTTCCCCCATGAGCGGGCGGCCGATTCTTGGGGTAAAATATAGACAAAACAGGACACAAAGCACAGCGGGGTAAATATTGGCCAAAAATGACGCCAAAGACAGGGCGGCAACCATTAGAGGGCGGAGCGGTGTGCAACTTTGCGGGCTTGGTCAGCCTGTAGGCGAGGGGACACGCTAAGCCGCGCCCTCGCTGCCAGGTTTCGCGCTGGTTCGTAGATGTCACGCAAAGAAACCGGCTCAAACTGGGAGCGAACTACCCTGGTCCGGGGGTGCCTTCTCATTTCTTCGCGTCTATATAGTGAGAGGCTTTCGGCTGGAAATCAAAGGCCAGCAGCTACCTTGCCAGCATCGTGCGGAAGAGTTCTGCCTTGGTTTTGGGCTTGTTGGTTGCTGCTGCTGCAGTCCACACAGTCAGGGGATGGACTCTCGGCTGCGCCGTGGTTCTTTTTGGATTATGCAGAGGGACTCAGCCAGCCACCGTGTGCCTGGGTCACAGCTCGGCGCCTCTGTTTCTTTTGTGCTGCGTGCGGACTGTGGCTGGACTCTTCCTTCGCGCGGAAGAAACAGCGGCCGCGCTTTCTTTGTGTGGGTTTGAGCTGTAGCCAAAAGGGTGTCCGGGCTGACTGTGGAGCACGAAGTGCTTGCCTCTGTTTCGAGCATACTTTGGCACAAGCTTAGCTATCTACAGCACCTGACTGACCCCCGAGCTGCCGCCCAGTCAGTCTCATGGGCTGAGGCTGCGCTGTGCCGTCGTTCCAGACTTGCTCGCTGGCTCTTTCTCGGTGTGGGTGATGGCGTTCTCTATGGTAGTCTTGCTTCTACATTATAGGCGCTGCAGTCTTGCTCACAGCATCCGCCGCACTAGCTTGCGCCCCCCTTGTGGAGGTCTTGCGTGCTTTTCATGGCTTCCCACCTTGCCCATCGCTCGCAGCCCAAGTCTTTGGTGGTGGGCTTCGAGCCGCGAGGCAAACCGCGGCGGGGCTCGCTTGCAAAGTGCACACCGTGCCCCTCCTTTCGGTCTGGGTTCTCTTCGAGTGGTGCAGAGTAATCCAAGGCAACCAAACCCGTCTGGCAACCCAAGCCCGCGACCGAGCTGCAACGAACTGAAACGGCGCTAGTTTGAGTGGAACAGCTGCGGACTGGTGGGCCAGGTTGTCCCTTGATTAGGCTGACAGAGTAGCACGCCAAGGCTTGGCCAAACCTGAAGGGGCCACGGCGTGAGGCTTGGGCCCAGCCTTGTGTAGATTTTGCGTCGTGTTGCTAATCCATTCCAGGCGTGCCCGCGCTCTGCTGCAGCTGTGGACAATAATGCAAGAGCATGGGGCCCCTCTTTGGATTCAGCGGAGGAACCTCAACCACGCTGGGAGGCAAGTCTTCCCTCGTTTTCTTTTCTCTAACTCTTTGGCAGATGAATGGGCTGGGGGTTGTGGTGTGGTCTGTGCTTGCTTCTTGCCCAAATTTGGCCAGCACCGCTCGTCCGCAGCCAATGCGGGCGAGCGACTTGTAGCGGGCTCGACTTTCAGCAAGGAGCCACCCAATGCCAATACCTGGGCCCGTGCTATAGAGTAGCCTTGTCCGCGTTTTCTTTGCTCGGTCGGCTTGAAAGGTGACGCAGAGCAACCAACCCAAAGCAAGAAGCCAGGCGGGTGCCTGGGTGTGGGTCTTGTGTGGAGCGGTATGGAAGCCAAGCTTTGCGTGGCGTGCACGCCTTTCCAACCATGTTTGCCCATGTTGCGTGGGTTTTGCAACTGCACGCGTGGGGCATCAATATGCTGAGGAGCACTCACTGGACTGGCTGCGGGCTGCGGCCTCTTGGGCTTCGGGTTGGTTGTCTGGAGGATCGTGCAGAGCAATGCAGACCAAAGGGACAAAGGAGAGCACCGGGGCCACTGCTTCAGGCCCATGCAGGTTGCCGCGGATTTCGTGCGACTCTCCCCCGATGCGCCGCAGGATGTAAGGCCAGGCATAGTGCTCTGCACTGTTTGGGCTTTGGTTGCAGAATAATCCAGACCGGGCGAAGCCTGGACAATAGTCTGCGCCCTCTTTTGCATGTTGCGTGGGCTTCGCGCCAGGCCATGTCAATGCGTCGACCTTGCCCGCGACTTTGTTAACCGAAAGAAAGCTGGGTCGCCCATGAATTGGCGCCCAGCCTCTGGCAGGCAGGCTCTGGATAGGTTCACTCGGTCTCGAGCAGTAAAGGATCCGCGCAAAAGCGTGCGGGCTGTGCCTTCTTTGCTTCTCTGTGAGTGTGTCTGGCGACAACGAAAAGGCAGCAGAGCTCCCCGGGCAATGCCAAGACCTAGGCTGCGGGCTGGGTTCCACGTTACTTCGCGCCCGTCCCGGGTGGGGCTTGCTTGGGGCTGTGAGTACCCACACACACCGGAGCAAGCCTGGGCGGCAGCTCGGCGTCCGCACTTCATGGGCCCTCCCTCCCGGGCTGTAACGAATGGCGAAGCGGCTGGGCCTGCGCCTGGGCTGTGGCTTGAATGCAAGCAGGGACTCGGGCCACATTTGCAAGGGCTGGACCATGAAGCAGCGGCCGCACTTCGTTGGTGTTTGTTTCGAATGAGCGGGACGGGGCCCCGAAGTAGATAGCTCACGCTGATGCCGGTGATGATGATGCACGCCCACCGACCAGCTGGGGCGGGCTGCCGTCTCATCTTTGCAGCTGCTTCGCCTAAGAGGGTTGCCCTCTTATCTTTAAAGTGAAGGGCTGCCCCTACTCGACCCCGCAAAGAGAGGCCGGACCAACGTCCGCCACCCCTCCGGGGGACCCCCAGGGAGGCGAGGGGAGCTTCGCGCGCTCTTTTTTGCCCTCCATCTTGCATTGCCTTCCCCTTCATCGGAGGGCCTCCCCTTAAGCGGCCCCCGCCCGAAGATAACTGAGGCCACCTAAATACGCCATAGCATCGCCTGAGTGAGGCAGGGCTCCTGCTTTGTGTGGGTTTCGAGTCGTAGCGCAAAACGTGGACCGCGTGAAGCCTGGGGCCTGGGAGGCCTTTTTTGATGTGGTGAAACAGGCAGCGCCATCCCCGCCGCGTTAGTAAGACCCGCCTGGCGGGTCTGTTTTTTTCAGTGTGATTGGTGGCCTTCGTGATGGTGTTCCTCTACATTGTCTGACGCAACTTCTATGCCCCCAGCACGCACCGCGCTAGTTTTATGAGCTAAGCCACCCGACAAGCTGCTTCATTTTAGTAGAGTGAAGCAAGGAAGCAAGCGGCTTGGCGGCAACTAAGTCATCCATGGCCAGCGACTCGGCGGGCTTACCAATGCACGCCATAGCCCGTTGGCTTGCTAGCTTCAACTTGTGGCTGACTCGTGCTAAGTGGCGTATATGTGCGCAGAAGCATTAGCCTGCCAGTTGGTCTAGAAGCCATGCTGGCCCCGCTTGTTTAGAAACGAATCAGGACGCTACTGTCGACGCCAAAGCGAGCTGGCTCGAGCCTTGTCTTCTCGAGCCTCTCTTATTGGCATGGTGTGTTCGGATTTGTGTTTGTGTCGGATACTATCCAGCAGAGCCATACTGCGCGCGTCGTGTTTCCCAGGGGTATTGCTACAGCAGCTGCTTACTTTTGCAATGTGACTGTGAATGGGTAATCATAATCAACTATGACACCCTAGACGAGGGCGCGCGCCATTCTTTCTTGATTGTTTTACGAGGACACCGATTCCCCTTGCGTGCTGATTTATTTCTGTCTAAAGGTCGAAGGTTGTCAAGGACGTCAGGGGCGTTTCTCGTAGCCGGCCATATGGAGATGCTGATGGGAAAAATGGTGGCTGGGAATGCGGTGGGCCTGAGGAGTCTGACACTAGCAGTATGATCGGACAAACTACAAAAGTGGACAGCACAGCAGCCGGCTTCGACAGAATCTACAGAATTAGCTGACTCTGTCGGAAGTTGACCTCGCGTTTTCATTCTCGGCTGGAGGTCAACTCTCGACAGGGTCGGCGGCTTCTGTCGATTCTGTCGTAGCCGACTGCTGTCCCCTTTTGTAATTTGTCCATTCATAACTACTTGGGTCGGCTTTTACGATTATGACCAGACCCGGCACCGCTTCAAATAGAAATGCTGCTAGTAGTACAAGTACTCCTCTACTTCTTTCGCATTGATATTGAAGATACTCTTGAAGCGTAGCATATCGTTGAAGCTTTTAAGCCGAAAGATGGAGCTGGTTTGTTGTACTAGACTGCGCGTCAGAAGATCTTATTTCCGCGATGTCTCCAGAGTCAAGAAACTGGCTAACAATTTTTTAGGTCTAAAAGGTGGCGTAGGGAAGTCGTGGTAGAACAAGGAAATTTACAGTTGTAGGAGTAGACAGGACGACTGGCACAGCCATCACTTCTAACCACATTTATACGCTTTGTGTTCCGCCGACATTCCGGTCCATAAAGTGACAGTGTCACTCAAGGATAAGGATCAAAATGATGTATGGAAGAAAAACGATTACTCATACTCCTCCGTCGGCTTGCTGGGGGGGCCTTATACATATACTTGACGGGGACGGGGTTGACCCAAACCTGCTCCGCCAGGAAGAAACAATCCACATCTAGGCAGCTCAAGAAGAACATATTGGGGATAGAAGCAAGAAGTGAACGCCTTTCCCCCATGTTGCAGCTTCAAGAGCGGATATACCAGCCTAGGGAAATAGACAAGCCTAGGAGCAGGACCTTGAGCAGCATGAGTAGCCTTTTTCTTATCATATGATGGAATTCCGAATGATGGGGTCGCAGCGGCAACGTGTCCGGACCGTTCTACCACTCCAACAACCGATCTTAAGGGTTTGTTTCCACCTGGTAAATGTAGTTTGCTCCGCATCCATCCCACCTAGTATAGATAGCGCACCGCCTCAAGGGTCGTTGATTGAGATTGCGTCGCGAATTGGAATTCTAATTCATTCGACCTAGTGCAATAGATGATAGAAATGGCGCATGATGATCCGCAAAAAAAATAAATATTGCGTTGCGAATCTATTTCACCTGGTATGGATGAGGCTTCCATCTTGTACAACAGGACTGACATACCCCTGGAGTGGGTACAGTCGTTCACTCACTCCTCAGATTCTTGTGTGCGAAACGTCTTCTGCTAGATCAAGATCTTCTATAGAGATAGATCCCTGAGCAGGTTCCTCTTCTAATATTTGGGCACGTCACTATACTCGGCTTCTAGGGGGTGGCTGCTGGCCCACAGTGACCAAGAAAGCCAACGCTATGTCTGGGCCTCAAATGCTAGACACGCAGTTTCGCCACAGAACTCGTTTAAGGATCATACGTAATATTCTAATTCTAGGATTTCCTTAGTTTTTTGCGATAAAATTCTACTGTAAGAAAGAGTCTACAAGACCACTCTACTTCTTTCTTGCTCGTCTGGCTACTAACTCTAACCTTTTTTCCATGCCCGAAGACGGAATTTTTTAATGAAATCCAACACTCCTTCTAACGCTGGTTCTACTTTTTCTTCGGAATTTTTTAATGAAATCCAACACTCCTTCTAACGCACACACTAGTTCTACTTTTTCTTCGAAAAACTGAAATAAGCAAGTCACTGATCAGAGTAACCGAGATACTGGCGAGCAGAAGGAAAGGTGGTAACCTCGACGCTATAAGCTAGTGCCTCCCTTATTTCAGTCAGTAACTCGGTTATTTTGAGTTTTCGAATTCTAGAAGTCTGTGGCACCTTAATGGATCAATCTAAAAAGGGTAAGGGGCGCTTCTTCATCAACATAAGTACTTCTTATAAATATTCCCGTTCCCCGTCTGAAAAATGTAAAAAATGGACGAAATCGAAAGTACTAGCTGCACAAAACAAGTAGTAGCTCCCCCTTCATATATCGATACGTACCAAAACGGGCCTGAAGCGTATCAGTGCGGTGAGGGGGACGACGTCGAGAATTAGGCGCCAGACACTTAATCAAATTTTAGAATAGTTGTGAATAGACTGCCAGGAAGGAACTCATCACGACTGCTGTTGTGAATTTTTGAGTACGACTACGACTGCCAGGAAGGAACTCGTCACGACTACGACTTGCGCGGCTTGGAGCATCTTGCTAATTAAACAAGTTCGCGTATACTCCATGAATGGGCACGCTACTACTAGTACTACTGCATGATGACTCAGCATCACCTTAGTTACACGACCTAGTAGTTTTTGTACGACTATTTTTAATCTTCTGTCGTCGTACCAGGAGGACGATGGCGCGAAGAACTTTGTCGTGTCATCCTTATCTAGTCAATTAAATAGATACTCCCCGCCCTGCACACGCATCTCGTCACTGAAAAAGCAAAATAATCCACATCTTTGCATTTTCATTTTGAGACTCACTGTATCCTCCCATGAAGAATGGGCTGAGTACCATTACCACTTCTAGCACTATGTCATTGTCATGTCATGGTGCCTCTTCTGTAGCTATTAGTGTCTACTTATGTAGCTAAAGCTATTCGTCTGACGGTGCCTCCATTGGAGATCCCTACTGCTACCAAACATACACATGAATGCTACAACTAGCTTTAAGAAGAAGAGATCACAGCCCTGTGCACACAGGGGATTGTGCCCGTAGTCAGAAGCGGTTGGATCAGAGGCACTGCCAAGATGTATGGATGACGTGTTTTCCATCTTTCAGACCATCGAGGCTGCACCTTGGTCTTCCCCGGCCTGTGCTTTTGAGCGGCTTCACGAGAGTTGAGAGAATCATGCTTGTTCCTTCCTCGACCTGCTCGGGCTCTACAACTACAAGAAGATCAGGGACAACGTCGGACATCCGATGTCCGACATCGCTCCTACTTAAATAAATATATACTATATAGACCGCTCGAGGGGGCCTCGGTTGTGTGGCTAGATGGAAAAAACACCATCCACGAGCTGGCGGATATGGCGTGTCCTGCCGACGGTGACTGGACCGCCATCGGAGGAGGCTGCCGAAAATTCTCAGATTCGCAAGATATTAAGGAACACGAACAGCAGCTATTTCATATCACATTTACAAGCATGATGGAGGATAGTATGTGTATGGATATTTTTTACTTTTATGAAAATATCAAGCAAATTTGGTGGAGATGAATCTTCCGACCACTCTTCGAGTTTCTAAGAAGAACGATGTACGTCAATACGTGACGAAGGCGATGCCAGGCTTAGACGGAAACCTGGAGGTTCCAAAGCGTTTCGAATTTAAGGCTGCAGTCTCTAATCGATCCAGCTCTATCGGACTTCCCTTGGGCTCCTCGTGGTGGTCGTATCCACGTCTATTTCCCTCCCCTTGCATTTATTGGAAAACAGAGGATAAGCAAGTAGAAGGACTTATATTCAAAAATACTGCTGCGGCTGGTAAGTTAGTACAGATCAATAGCTTCTCTTAGCAACAGAGATGAATCGGGGCAAGCTCCAACAACTGCGGCGACAAAGACAAAGAAGAAGGAGGACAGATTGTGCCAAAGGCGGTAAGCGTGATATGTCTACAAGATGCGCCGTTGATTAAGATGAGTTCTTACTCGATATTATATTGATACTCATCTGCGGCCTCATCTATACTTGAAAGTATAAATGCTGAAGATGTATCTTTGAAGACAAGATGCGTGATCTATTGTTTTCAAGAGGATGAAAACAAGTCTCATGGTCAAAGATGACTTCTAAAATGAGTATCGGCATTAAGGTCTAAGTTAAGTGACATCGATACAACAACATCCACAACATCGACATCCACAACATCGACATCCACAACCACAACCTCGACATCCACAACCTCGACATCCACAACCTCGACATCCACAACCTCGACATCCACAACCACAACCACGACATCCACAACCACAACCACGACATCCACAACCACGACATCCACAACCACGGTTACGGCTCCCTTTGTTGTGTCTTCCTTCGTAGTACTCGATGTTTTTTGAGAGACGAGAGGTTCTTGGATTATTTCTTGTCTACGGTCAGCTTACCAGATTCTTTGGTTATACGCTTAGGGCGGCCCCTGGGGAGGCTCTGGCTGCATGGTCTAGTATATTAATGCTGTATACCTGAAGAGTTTGCTGAACAATTGGAAGACCTACTCCTACGCTAGTACCCATGAGTATAGTACTCAAAATAGTAGTTGCAAGTCTTCATAGTACTTAGTTGCAAATCCTCTTTCTTGTCCGCCACAACTACTTGCACTCCCACTCGTCATATTCTTAGATAAAATTGAAGTTAGCGCAGTAAGATTTAGGTCGTCCCCAATAGCTTCAGTAACCAGGAGACGGCCACAATCAGTATCGCCATCGTCATCCGGATAGATAATTATTTCAAGTACAGGACAGGGTGTCATAGGGATAGGCGCTGCACTTCATCTGATTTTGTTTTCGACCTCTAAGACATCCACGACCACCGAGACTACCACAACAACGGAGACGTCGACAACGACGGAGACAACTACATCGACGGAGACAACGACAAGCACGATCACTGGGACGACGTCGACAACTACATCAACGGAGACAACGACAACAACAAGCACGACCACTGGGACGACGTCGACGACTACATCGACGGAGACAACAACGAGCACGATCACGGGGACGACGTCGACGACTACATCGACGGAGACAACAACAACAACAAGCACGACCACTGGGACGACGTCGACGACTACATCGACGGAGACAAC
>CAJINU010000119.1:28866-222014 GCA_905178165.1 Amoebophrya sp. A25 | reverse complement strand
TGTATTCGATAAACTGAAGATGAAGGGGTCCACTACAACTTCTAGTACGACTTTTTGTATTCGATAAACTGAAGATGAAGGGGTCCACTACAACTTCTAGTACGCGTTTTTGTATTCGATAAACTGAAATAACCGAGTTAGCGATAGCGACTGAAATAAGGGAGGTAGCTGAACATCAAGGCTACTCTTCCTTCTCATCAGTATCTCGCTTATTCTGATCAGTTACTTGCTTATTTCAGTTTTTCGAAATAAGGGAAATACTGAAAGAAGAGGAGTGCACTAGTCAAGACCCTCGTACTTCAGTCAGTAACTCGCTTATTTTGAGTTTTCGAATAGCTGAAGATATCCCTTTTTGAAGATTTTAGTCCTCATGAAGATGCTAGTACTAGTAGAAGGCGTACTTATAGATCATCGTGACCTCGTCCTTTTGAAACGGTACTGAAGATGCTATTACAACAGTTCTCCCTGTAGAACTTCTTGGAATAGAAGCTGTGCACCTTTCTTATTTTTCTTCTTGAAACACCTGAAACTGAATGCTCACTGTTGATTGTATGGAGGAACAGAATACAGAGCCAGTTCCTATAGCTATGTTTTGATGTTCTAGGCAATGAATCTTCTATCTCGTCTATTTATGATGTGTACTATAGTACTATGTTGTACCATAGAAATCGATCTTTGTTTTTCTAACCCTTCCCGCACGCCAAGCACACGGGCTCGAGTTGAGATCGAAAAGTGGTCAGAATATCGCGTTTAGGTCCCTACACGTGGACACGCTGGACGGCGACCGGGTTGCTACTGCATCAAGTTAAGGTCAATCTGAATTAGAGTTCAACTAAAATCTTTTTTTTTCTTACACATCAAAGATGGACACTTCTGGCACCTCATTTCTTTTCCAGCGTCTGTGTAGAATTCACTGAATACGCGGCTCGAGTCCTCGGCTGATAGGGTATTCTCCTCCAAACACATACTGTTTCTGGTCGAATACTGATACTCGCCAAAAAATCGGCGATAGTCGATGTCATCTGAAGAATCGACGATAGTCGACGTCTTCCTCGTAGAAACGTAGCGCAGAAAAATGAAGTATGTAAAAGAGGGAGCTGAGACTCATATATAAGCATATTTAGAAGAATGAAGTCAGCACCATATGAATATTTTATATAGAAGTACATGAAACAGCATATAAGAATGAAATCCATAGGGGCCCCTCGCCTTCTAATTCAAGACTGAGTTTGAGTCTGTGACGAATATGCTGCAACTGGGGAGAGCTGGGGTGAGTGCGAACTGGGAAGAGCGTGTCTCCATGACCTTCGACCGAATCCGCCTGCTTTTGGGCAATACAGCTGCAAACTTCAACTTCTAGTTATGTACAAAGGACCCGAAGATGGGATTGGGAAGAGGAGGCGGAGCTGTAATTTCTACTAGAAAGATGGTAAGGGGATGTTAAACTTGAACTATATATGATCTAGAAAAATTATATTTCTAGTACATCTTGTACTACGTAGTTGTACTGAGATCCGATGAGGAAGAGGGAGATTGGCAAGAGCATGAGCATGAGTACTTTTTTCAACTTCGAGTACCACTAAATGTTAGAAATGGAGAGGGGCTATTGAACTACTACGAATGATGTTCATTCCATCTTTACGACCATCGAGGCCCGCCCATAGCCTATACGCTTTTAAGGGAAAAGGGGTAGCTTCGATGGTCTGCCCAGATGGAAGTAACACCATCCACGCCTACGCGCTTATTGCTACTGCCAGGGTATTTTTTACAGCTCCAAAGAGAGCGCCTGTAGAAGCAAGAGACGTGTCGATGTCCTAGAATTTCAAAAGATTAAGATGTAGATGATGATTGTTGAGGTATGTTAAGTGGATGTGGAAGTGGATTGACGAATTCGTAGTACTCAGAAAAGAGCAAGAACATTATACAACTACCCAATTTTCACAGAAGATGACCTCTGAATTATCCCATAGGAGTCAAAAATATTTCCAAGAAGTAGTTTGTACTTCATTTGTCTTTTTATTACTAGAGAGATCAGGAAAATCGTGGATTTTCTGTTGATGGTGAAATTAAATTTATACTCAAGCGAGTACGGATCTTATTTTTAGAACTACTGATGATTTCGGCAATGTCTGGGGAAATTGCTTTGCTGGATAAAACGTGGCCACGGCTGTTCCCTCGCGGGACACCGTCGCCGCCGTCTATTTTTTTTGGTTTGTGTGGTTGTTCGTTTGAAAAATCTGCAGCAGTGTCGCTCGCTCCTTCTATGAAAGAACCGAGAACGGAGCACCCCGCCATGTCGGTGCTCCTTGGTGCGCGGGCAACTGGTGCGGCAGGTTTTTTGCTGTGGTCTTGTGTCTTTCGCTGTCCTCGCCTCGGCGTGGTCGGTTATTTTTGCCACTCCCAGTTTTTGGGCGCTCACCTTGTCGGCCGGCGCGGTGCCTGAAAGCGTCCGCGCATCGCCCCGCACAGGAGGGGGGCGCTTGTGGTCATGTTTGTCCTCTTTCGTGTTGTTGGTTCTTCATTCGTTGGGCTGTTTGCTTCTCTTCCATTTTCAAAATGGTAGGAAAGCTCGCTGCACAGCAGGGTAAACGCCTTGGCTCTCATGCTATGCATGCTTGCAGTCTACTGCCGCCCCCGCAGGCTTAGGCCGCGGGCTTCCTTGGGCTCCCGCCCCGAGGGGCCAAGCTGCCGCCTCGCGAGCCTGGGCGGCTGCCTCATGATCTTGAGCTGGGGGCGAGCCCGGGTCGGGAGCAGGCTTGTTTGAGCCGGGGGGGAGCCCGCGCCGGGGGAGAGCCCGGGCCGGAGGTGAGCCCGCGTCGAGGGCAGGCCCGAGCCGGTGGTTAGCTCCGCCCCCGCCCGCCGGCTGGGGGCGAGCTTGAGCCGGGGGAGAGCTTGAGCTGCCTGCGAAGGAGCCTGCGTCGGGGGCGAGCTCAAGAGGGCGCCCCGCAAGCTTGGGTGGGAGCCTCGCGAGCTTGAGCAGCGGCTGGGCTCCTTGCAGGCACGAGCGTCTGAGAGGGCACCTGCGCCGCGCGAGCTAAGCCCGGCGCCCCGCGAGCCCAAGCCGGCGCCCCGCGAGCTTGAACTGGTGCACCGCGTGCCAAACCTGGCGCCCCGCGAGCCCACCCTTACCGGGCGCCCCGCGGGCTTGAGCCGGCGCTCCGCGAGCCTGAGCTGGTGCCCCGCGGGCCCGACCCCGAGCCGGCCCCGCGATCGCCACTTTCCCCCACGCGCGCGCGCGCGTTTGTATCGCGTAATCGCTAACCCGCGCGCGCGTTAGGGATCTTGGCTTCCCAAAAGTTGAAACTTCACAGCATAGTAAGCAACTTTGCTCGTAAAAATTGCGAAATTAAAATGGACTAGAGTCGCTCATTTTTATGCGTTTGACGAGGCTTTCCCCTCTATGGTCAAAAACGATCATGCAAGAAGACTAATTTCTTTTGTACGAAATACCAAAGTAGTATTAAATTGCTCAAAACGTAGTGGTACAGATACTACTTAGAGGTATAAGCATCGATATGGAAGTGAGCCCTTTTATTTAGTTTTTTCTGACGTAAAAATGGTAATGGTTGGAGTCAGTATGAAGAGTAACATTATGAAGAGTTGTATAAGCTCGATATTATAACGAAGGAAGGACTTTCTTTGTGATTTAATGAATGTAAGTACGAGTATTCATCTGTGTGTGACTGTATCATCATCATGTATTTGTATAAGTAGAAGATTTTGTTATTTGCTCAAAGTAGCTTGCAGGTATTACAAAAGAAGTGAGGAGGAACAAGAATGTTCTACTATACCAGTTGTACGTTTTTGCGCTCATTCATCTAATCATTACAAATAGTGCCCATAATTACGTAGTTTTTCGACAATGCGTATGCGAGGCAGAGAACACTGTTGTACTAAAGTTTGAGCAATGGTGTTAACCAGATGTTCCTATCTGCTATACTGATAAACCTTAAACCCAAACCAAAACGACTACGACCTGAATGGTAGTTAATAATAAATATGAAAGTGGGCAAGGCAATGAAAATCCTACACGAACAAGTAGTTCAACTTGTTGAAACAATCTGAAAGATGACCACGGCCAACGGTGGAAGTGGAACGAATGATAAAACCACTAAAAGGCCGCGTGCCTTTGACAGGACCTGAAAACACGATCGCTGAGAAGTCCATTTTGGATGGGTAGAATCAGTTCTCAAAATCGACGAGAAGTAAAACAAGTTTGTTATAGTTGTTTATAGGTTGATGGAAAAAGTCACGTAGTTGCCCTTCAAATGGGAGGTAGCTCCAAGATGCATGAGCTCTAGCACACGACAGATCAAGGGGGACACGAACCCAGAAAACAGATATCTTTTTCGGCTCAGCAATGGAACATATGAGTAAAGACGAAAAGAGTGACTCTTCTCCAGATGGAGTAAGGAGGAGGAGAATGAGGGAGTAAACAAAAGCATGATAGAGGGATTCACTATGGCAGAGGGATTGATGTTGACGATGAGAGATGCGACGTACGTGGAAGGGGTTCTCACTATGCTAGCTTGATAAATGCACTCGTTCAGCCGTCCTTTCTTGATGTACCCGTCAAGAGTATTATGAAGTGCTGGTAAAGCTTGTCTTGGTCTTCGCAGTGATGCATGTTCATGACATGGTAATAAAGAGAACAATGGTCATTCTGATAGGAAAAGATCGAAGTAGATGTTCAAGACGAACAACATGATGGCGCAATAGAACCTCCCACTTGGACTTGCTTGCCTCAACAACATGGAACCTTAGAATTAAGAAAAAGAAGAAGACACCATCTGGAAAGCGTCAAGACAAGAACAACATGGCGATTAACATAAGGAATAATTTATCTACACTTACACGACCTGTATAATTATAAATATATATGTTTGTATCTATAATATCCCACCAAGTACTGTGTCTGAAGTAGAAGTGGAGCCATCTTTTTCACACGATACACGCGATCATTCCAAGATGGTGCTGCGACCCTCGTTTCGACGACTGTTGCTACGGCGATACACCTTCTGGTCAAGCTTGGCTTTCTATGCGACTCTGAGCAATGGAGGTTCTTTTTTTTTCGAATTAATTTCATCAGGCCCAGTGGGATCTTCGCAGGGTCAGGAGCAGTCCAGAGGAGCTCATACAATTTTTGAATCGAGAACAGGAGCACTTTCATGTTGCATAATTTTTTAGGCCACTGGGCGAAAGAGAAGAGTCAGACGAAGGCAGAAGTGGTAACCTCGTGGGGAGAAACGACGGATGTTCTAAGAAAATCATTTCTTTGTAGAAGAGAAGGACCCACAAGCACAACCTGCTCCACCACAGAGGAACGGTAGAATAAACCGTAGTATAAATGGAGGTCATGCCCGATTTGCTCAAATCCACGATGACAAAGGCACAGGGGAAGAGGGGAGCCCAAGATGCCAACCTACAAAACCAAATCCACGATGACCAAGGCACAGGGGAAGAGGGGAGCCCAAGATGCCAACCTACAAGACCACCTCCACGATGCTGCTGAGGATGGGCTTCCCTTAGTTCTAATACAAGACTTCTCAAATGACTTAGGCCTAGCGGAGATTCGAAAAAAAGAAGGCGGAAAGGTGGAAGAAGAAATCAAGTCGAGGCTCAAGGTTCAAGTCGAGACATCTTCAATAGAATACGAATTGGGCGTGGTCATTAGAGCCCCGCCAACCTGGGACAAAAACAACCTCTGCGAAAAACACATGCGAAACGGAAACATGCAAGTAGGGACCATGATTTACATTGCACCTCAGTACCAACTAGCTTCTAGTGCCTAGTCGGACAGAGAAAGATTGTGTAAGAGTGTGCGCCGCCACCGTCCAATGTGATTCGTTTACCTTGTTCTACCACGAGCGAGCAGCCGTTGACGGAGATAGCTGCATGTTGCAAAGAAAGATTCCTACGCATATACAGTTGCAGTTAAGGGTCGTTTCCAAGTTACAACATCCTCCAACAAGAACAACATACTTTTGGTTTTACTTGTCCTATGTATACGAACTTCCATGATTACGATGAGCGCGGAATGCAGATCAACAAGGATCTTGCAAATATTGCAATCTATCCGAAATTGGTGGCACAAGCTTCTTGAACCAGAAGCAGTGCGGTGCTGCCTCCGATGATGACAGACGACTATTCGAGATCACAGGAACGCGAACACCATGCATCAGACGGGAACCCAGGCCGTCACGACAGGCGCACAGCCAGCAACATCTAGTGCAAATGCTGGAGGCGTGACAACAGCAATGGCTGCTGGCGGTGGAGGCGGCACATCCTCGACGATCGGTGCTGTGCACACTGGTGGCGCCTCTGCGGCTGGAAGCAGCACCGCAGGAGGCGTACGGGTGCTGTAGGGACGTCGGCGGGGGCTGCAGGCGGTGTCTCGACGTCGACGACAGAGTCTCATGACGTTAAAATCACTACGGGGACAAAAACCTCCACAACAGTCGCACGCTTGCAGGAGGATCAGGCGGGACCAGCGGCTCACCCTCGACAAATGAATTTGCATCGGGCGGCAGCGTGAGCGGCGCACCCTCGACAACGGGCGCTGTCAATACTGATGGCACAGCGGTTGGCAGCAGCACGACAGCGGGTGTGGTGGCAGGGACAACGGTTCCGGGTACTGCTGGCGTCACTACCTCTGTGAGCCAAACTGATGACGTCAACGTAATCATGGGCACTAGGAGCTCCACGACAGGCGCACAACAAGCAACATCGACCGCAGTAGCAGGCGTGGGTGCTGGAGGCTCGACAAAGGCAATGGCTGCGGGCGGAGGCGCCAGCGGTTTACCGTCGACGGCTGGCGCTGTCGCGACAAACGGCTCTGTTGCCACTGGTGGCGCTGTCGCCACTGGCGGCGCTGTCGTGACAAGCGGCGCTGTTGCCACCGGCGATGCCGTAGCTGGCAGCACACCAGCAGGAGGTGTCGTGAGTGCGGGACGAGACGCGACAACAGGAGCAGATGTGGGCGGAGGCACTAGAAGCAGCACTACAGGCGTTGCCACTGGTGGCGCTGTAGGTTGGCATTTCAGTACTAGATGTTAAGACGAATATGTAGTTGATCCGATTTCATCTTCAATTGTCTCCTGCTACATAAGGACCAGAAGAAGGAGAAGAGAAGCCTAACTCCTCAAACTAGAATTGGACCACGGGTCGTAGAGGCTGTAGACTACTCCGCAAAAAACCGAGGATCATTTTTTTTGAGCTTAATGAAGTTAAGACGAGGCCGCTAGGAGTAGCAAATACATCTTCATCAGAAGAGTCTCCAGTGCGAGCATTCGACAAGAACAAGCAGGACACAGAGCAGACGAACAAGAGATGACCCCTCAGATTTGAATATTATGGTTTTAGGTACGTAGCTCTTGCAGAACAATTGGAATTGATAACTCCGTAAAGAAAGTTAGGTTCTAACCAAGCATTCCGTATCGTGGTATCTTTATTTGCTGAGAAGTAATAAGACCTCATCATGGCCATGGAGCTACAATCCAAAGTTGACTCAACAGAAGAAGAAAAGACAGCTTCATCTGTGGTGACCACTACAGCCGACCGAGGTGCTAAATTGCAGTGGTCCCTCGTCTTTGCTGGAGTTCCCTCTCGCGGTAAAAGTATCCTGATCAACATGGGAAAAAATCGTCGTTCCTCTTGCTCAAAACGAAGTAGAAGCACGTTCTTGGTAGCTAGATGGCCATGACATGGCGATATGGATAAAATATCTTTCACCTTTCTTAAATATGCACAGGAGGCTATGAGTCATTCTCCTGGACGGAGACTCAAGAATAATCTGCGCTGACCACGAAGGTGTCACTTTCATCGTCACTTTGAACTTGAAAGAATTAGAATCTTTATCAAAAGACAACACGACATGTTGTAGCGACTAAAACTAGACCGAAAACTCCTGGTATATGAGGTTCATCTTCGTCGTGTCTGTAGACGTAGAATAGAGAATAACTCAGATCATTTTATTCGCGAATACAACTAGAAGCTTCTTCTTCACTTCCAGTTCCACCAGCAAGATTGTTAGTAGTTTATTATTTTATTTGACTACATTGCTAGAACTAGATCTAGTACATCTAAAGCTGCAATTTTCCTGAAATAGAAGAATAATGCCTCCGCGAGGACGACGTGGCGGGCGCGCAGCAAACGCTGCAGCGAACAGAGAGGCAGCAGAAGGCGCTGCAGCGGGTGCTGCGGCTGCAGCGGGGTCAGGTGGTGGAGCGGAAGCACCTCCTGCTGCAGTGATTCCTCCCCGAGAGGGCAAGATTTTCCCGAACTCGATGCCGATATTCGCAAAAGTAAATAACGGTGAAGAGCCGCGTTCTGCCGCAGATATATTAAGGCTAAAAATGACCCGACCTCACGTGGGTCCCTTAAAGTACTTCTGCACAGGTGACGTGTGCCAGGGGCTCGGGCTCTACAACTGAGTGCCGTACTGCGTCGAGTATTTTAACGGGATTACTTCACGACAGGCCAGGTCTCTAAATGTAGCAAGGGATTTGACGAGACACGAGATAACAAATCTTCTACCAAAGGCAATTGGCCGCAAAATGAATATCATGAGGATCAACGTATGGGAAGCATGTGCGTGGAAGAAGAGCGCATTGGGACAGGTGAAAACTCGCTAATGCAGGTTGCAGCGATGTTCGAGGAATTATTCCTATGTATAGACATAGAGGTTATACTGAAAGTTTGGAGTTTTTGGCCACCACAAGGGGCACGTTACGATTAGCAAGCAGCAGACAAGTGGAAGACAGCGTCAAGGACTAGCCGCAAGGAAATAAGAAGAGAAGCAATACAAAAAACTACCTTACGCACCTACCGGAAATGATTTTGAGACAAAAACTAGAACTTCAACTCACGTGTCACTCCCCACTTACCAATTAAAAACTCAGGGTCAGGCCTCGCAGCTGGAGCCTGGTATTAAAATGCAGGTCTTTCGATTCATCGGGGACATTAGTGCAGATGACGAAGTCGCAGTTAGCAGCAATGTTGCTGAGAAAGCACGCGCACTTGCAAAGGAGCACCAGAAGAAAGTCCGTGCAGGCATTGTCAGGAACATTGCAAAGGCTGCGCAAAAAACAGCTGAAGAAGTCGGAGCCATGCGGGTAGAACTCACCGTGAAAGAGGTGCTTCTGGGGGTCAGCGATTGGACGGTTTCTTATGGTGCCAAAGATTTGGACGACAAAACGCCACAGACGTGCGAGTGGTCATGGCTTTTCGGCTACGTAACAGGACTACGGGACGCAATCATCAAAGCGGGATTCACAATTGGCTCGCCAACAATCAAAAAGATGAAACGACAGCCCACGCAGACAACCATAATAAACAACATCCCTGATGAAGTTGAGAAAAAGAGGATAGAGGAAAGCGCGTGGATGGTCAACTTTAGTTTTTCTGATTGATGGATAAGAATCAAAATAAGTATGTCGAAGTAGGACAATACAAGAACCAACACGAACTGCAACTGTACGCATGAAACATTTATCGGAACTCGATAAAAAATGAGACCCAGACACTAGAGAACATCCGCACATGCTATACTCGTTCCTCAGGGTCAAGGTACTCTAATCTTGTTGTGCGAACACAATGATCGACAAACCTTCTGCTTGCCTCGCATGATGAGACTGAACCTCATGTATGACCTGCAGATTTAGAGCGGGATACATGTTGTACCTGATGTGCGTGAGCTTCTATAAATCTTGCTACATATGATCTGTAGCGCTAGTCCTAGTACCCTGCAAGATGTGCGATAAAAAAAAGCTATCTCGTGTTCAGGTTCAGGAGCTGTTTTTAATTAAGTACTTTAACTTTATCAAGCCTTGAGCAAGAGTCTGAAGTAGAGCATGGAGCGAAGTCGTTGCTAACTCCGTGAGAGGTCGGATGACTGAGTAAAGCTTGATCCGCCACAGCAGATGGCAGTCACAATCTATCAACGGGAAGAATAATATTCTCGGTAAAACCATCCTCTCGACCGCCACATCAGATGACAGTGACAACGGGAAGGATAACAGTCTCGGTAAATAAACCATCCTCTCGATAGAGCGAAATCACGGTAGCGAGACCGAGAGATGTGCCATCAAGCTTGAACTACAAGAAAAAGCCTCTCCTTCACTCTGCGACTCTCAGATGTCGCCGACCCTTGTTCCACTGACTCTATTTTGATTCTCTTTCTCACTCCCAGCAATCGCTCTTTTTCAGTAAACTTCTCAGGCTGTTCTCCTGACTGACCTTGTCTTTCCAGCAGCCCTTCAATGTCAACTCGGACGGCTGCGGACACGCATGAGATGCGCAATTAATTTCACAGATACGCTAACTCCTTTTGCTGTACCCCCCGTCACCAGCTACGATAACAACGAACAATGACAACTTCCTTGAAATTATGTTTGCCCTTCGTTTTGCACGACCCAAACGAGGACAGCAATAGCTTTCTTAAATATTATTATTATTTGTAGTTTCAGAGCAACGATCCTTAGGCGGGTTTGATTTGATGTAAGTAGCAATCAACATTGTCATCGATATTCTCAACCTCAAGCTCATCAACGTCCACTCCTCTTCATCAAGCTATGAAGGGCTACAAGCTGATCACGCACCACTAGAAGAAGACAAGATCTTTTCCCTATCGTTCCAATACGGGAATGGCATAGGTAATCCGCTGTCCTGCGAACGACCATGGCCGTAATGCTTCGTAACTGGATCAGGTATCACGGAAAAACGAGAAAAACCATCTTCTTCAGCTGCTGTCTCTGCCTCTGCTGCATCTTGTTCTGTGCCAGCTCTTGTCGCTTCAGCTTATTCTTAGAATTGTTATTGTTTGCTTCTGCGATATAAAGAACTTAAACTTTGCATAATGCATGATGCCTGCACTTGTAGTAGAGGATGATCATCCGTCATGAAGACCAGTTGACATTAAGAAGGAGATCTCCTCCTGGCTTCAGCTATTTTCACGTGCTAGGTACTTCGAAAAGAAAATCAATGAGCAAAAAGTGGAATAAAGAAAATAAAGATCAAGATTTAGATAGAATATTTTTCAAGACTATAAAAACAAAGAATGCTCACAAGCACAACAAAGATGCATATTAGTCACTACTACACGGCTACACCAGTAATCAACAAATATTGCCATAATCTTTTGCTCCTTCTTCAACCGCCAAAACACCTTGATCTTTCTTTCGTTCTAGCACTTGGTCTAGAATCGCTTTGAAAATGATCTGCTCGCCTTTCCAGTTGATGTGTAAGCCATCAGGGTGTAAAATCGCCTCCCTTTCTTCGAAAAACAAAGCGTAAGTGTCGATTACGCAAATGGTCCAGGCAATGCGTTAGATGAAGTAGGGGTTTAGATGATTGACGAGGGGGAGGACTAGGGCAATGTAGAATCTTCATTTCTTCTACTTAATTTTTCTACCTGGGCATAAACTATCGCACTTGGTGAAATTGACACTGCAATGTAAACGTTGCTGCATAAGCAGCTCAAAAGCAAAAAGATAGAAGAGCAATTTGCACTGACACCATGACCATAATTCTCGGCACTTTCTGCTGTGAGCTTCTCAGTCACGCGTTTCACAGCGTCACGATATTGTACCACGCTTTTGTTGCTGCGGTCCAAATGCGTTGAAGAGGTGAGCGATACTCGGAATGTTAGAATTTTCAGTCGTGGACTTAATTTCAATCAGGATCATCTTCTCGTCTATGTAGGTGTAGGTCGTTGTCGTAAAAAATTCTTCTATGGTGCGACCTACAACAACCTGATTTTCACAGTAGATGTAGAAGTAGATACAAATACATCAATTAGAATTACAAAAATATAAATTAGAATCCTCAACGTCACTACAACCAGGCTATTTTTGAGATTCAAAAACTACATAAAGTCTTCTGTCCTTCTCCTCCGATCTCCAGTTCATAAAGTCTTCTGCTCTTCTCCTCCGATCTCTAGCTGGTCTTCGCCTAACTCTGCCGCAAAGCCATCTTGCTCTATCAGAAACCCCATCCGGTTTTTCTCGCCTACACAGGGAGGTGTGAGCAAGATGAGACAATTTGTTCCCTTGAGTATCGTTCGTGCGATAGTTTCGAGGTTCTTCTCGAATTCGCCGACTGAAACATGTTGATACTCTTAGGTGAGCTTCTCTAAAAAAACTATCTTGCAAGAATGGAAATAGTGCATCCTGGAACTCCTCCGCGAGGATGAGGAACTTTTTATTTCCCCTTCAAAAAAGGTTGAGCAGGTTCTCCCAGGATGCAATTATCTCGCACAAATACAATACAATACAATACTTCTTCTTTCCACAATAAATCTCCCAGGATGCAATACAATACCATACAATTAATCCCGCACAAAGTTCAGTGCAGACTGCCTTAAGGGCGTCATAGATGGTTTACACGATGCTGGATCTTTTTTTGAGGAAGCCATATTACTCGTTATCGGACAGCGTCTTGAGAACGTCTGGATTGGCTGATGCGAGTTTCTCAAGAGAACCGTCTGTCACAACAGCTGCATCATTTGCGCCGAACCATAGAGTTGCGAAGAGAACGTCATCTTTGGACTGGTCTGTTCTTTGAACCGTCGTGGATTAGAATAAGTAGAAAAGGGACTACACGTACACAAAGTGAAAAAAGTGGAAGGAAGAAAATCTAGGATTAGGGCGAGGCGTGAAGCCTGAGGAAGGGGGGTTAATACTTAATAGTATCAGAAAAGGGTGGTCGTGAACGTGACGACGCTAGAGCGTTCACATTGATGTTGAAATAGAAGTGATGACGATGGCGCGCTAATCTACTCGGCGACCCGCCTAAGATTTCCCCGACGATTTCTACCCGCTAATTATCTACTTCTATTTGTTTCCACACCCACACGCACACCCTTGAGATCATAATCACCCGCCATTATCGCTTGAATCGCTGGCAGCGCCCATCGCGTGTTGTATCCCGACAGACCTCGATTCAGGACGTCTGCTCGTCGGAGAAAATACCGCTGTAAACGAATGACCCATCCCTCATTGTTGTGCGTTCCTCCTTGTGTCAACGAATCGCCGAAACACAAGATTTTCGGGTATCGGACGACTGGAGGTGGGGAAGGGGATGGCATTTTTTCCAGTAAGTAAGGTTTCTTGTTCGTGTTGGACGTTCTTTATTCGAAAAGAAAGTGAGTTTTTTTACGCATACGCAGCTGCTTGCTGCAGTTGCGTGTACTTCTTGGAAGATTCAGCTTATTTTCTATGTGTGATGAAGAAAGGCAACACGAATGGCAAGCACACTAATCATGAGAGAGGCAAATTTGAGCTCGTCTCGATTATAGCTATAGGTGATCTTCAATCCTCCTTTCATCAACTGCCTCTTTTCGTCAACTCTCGTACTTGCTCGTAGTATGAGCTCGTTTTTGCATCAAAAACAACGAGAAGTTTTCAAAAACTTTATTTATACACAAATCCTGATCCTGTTGCGCCTACTTTCTTCTAATTCTTCTGAGTTCCCTCATCACTGTTCATCAGCAACTCTTTATTATCCTGTCCAATTTCAAATGTCGGAGCACGAAGCGACCCTATTCTAGCTCTCCCCGGTTCGTCCCAAGCGATTTGACTTAGATGATGCGCTCCTTTCTCAGAGGCTAGAATCGCCCTCTTCGCTTCCGGATAGTCGAAAACCTCCTCTAGCGAATTCACGGGCCCAGCTGGTATCTGCTGCTTCGTGCATTCGTTGAGAATGTGCCCTCGGTCGAGGTTTAGAGATAGACAGATGAGAGAACAGGTTGCTAAGCTGATCGATAATGAGAGTGGGGAAGAGCTACAACCACACTCATGATCTTCTAAGTACAACACCTTCTAGTTCCTTGACAACTTGATTACACTTACCATCCTTAACATTAAATCAAACCGTTTCTGCAACCACTCTTTCACGCGTGCACGGTCTGCACAACGACCAAGATTCGTTGACCAAGAGGGGTGTGGTTCGTCTAGCACTTGCTCTCCTTGATGTCCATTTTGTCGACGTTGCCCTAGTACAACAACTACTTCACACAACTTCCTAAACTGTGTATCTGTGCCAACTGCGAGAACGAAGGGCTTACGCGCTTTGTCGTAGAAGACTGTCCCGTACGGAACGATGCTTGGATGATCTGAACCTCGACGCTTCGGTTCTGTTTTTCCTTCACTTAAGAGGAAGGCGCTACCCTGATTCGCGAGCGAACACACAGCTGCGCGAAGAAGTGAAACGGAGAGGAATTTCCCTTGCCAGACCGGAGATTGAGATGCACCACCTCTACTTGTAGTTCTACACTTCTCCCTTTCATACAGCGCCAACAAAATGGCTTGCTTCAGTTGATGGGCTGCGAGCAAGTCCATCAGTGCGACAGGCATCTTAGTTGGGGGTCCATCGGCTTCTCCGTTCAAATGCATCCAACCTGCTTCCGCTTGAATACAGGCGTCGTAGCCGGGACGAGTGGTATTGCTGAGGATTAGAGATCGTGACGGAATGCCGAGGTCATGCTGCCAGTAAACCACCGGACGCAACGTACTGAATGTGGAGTTCATGCTGCCAGTAAACCACCGGACGCAACGTAGTTATAGTTATCAGCAGCAGCGCCGAGGCAAAAATAATTTCTCTTGTAGGAGTATTTGTTCCTGCCTTAAGACATAAGATGGCACACATTTTGCTTCTTCTCGTGCTGCTGCACTTGTTCTTGCTTCATGTCCGTCTTCAGCCACCTCCACCTCCTGTTGCTGATCTCCATATCCAGCATCTCCATATCCAGTAATCTGGGCATAGATAAGCCCCACACTGTTCGCTTTCGCTCGGAGTGTTTCGAAATCGACTCCAAGCTTCTTTGCGTCGCCAGGCTTGTACGACGCCAGTACGATGTCCGCGGTAGAGACTAGCTTTAGAAGGTGATCGTAGTCATCATCAAGGCCATTCTTTGTAGTATTTCCTTTCTTGTTTAACGTCAACGCCACGCCCTTTTTGCCAAGGTTGCAGCCTTGAAAATAGCTCGATGGCTGTGGATCGTGCTTGCCTGTGTACCACGTTCGTGTGACGTCTCCACTCGGACTTTCAACTTTGATGACCTCACAGCCCAGCTCTGCCAAGAACTGGCCAACACTCGGCCCAGCGAGAACACTGCATAACTCCACACAGCGGATGCCGGATAGAATCGGCTCTGCACGAGCGCTGGAAGATGTAGTTGCGTCGGTCGAATACTGTGCCGATTGTGGTAAGTAGAATGGGGACGCTAGCGCAGTCGAGACCGGATAAGATGCTGTCCGCGAGGACGCCCACAAAGGCATTAAGTCGCGCTTCTGCAACAGACGAAGCGTCCCGATCCCTGATCCTTTCCACCTGAAACTCCGCGACTGGACCAAATACTTCTCGATGCCTGTCATTACAGTACGTCCGAAGCGGCGAGCGGAACAGGTCTGCAACGCCTGTCGATAAGAGGACGACGCAGGATCTGCAGTACTTTTCCAAAATACGCATGTCATTGACGTCATCTTGTTGCTCCGGAAGCAGCCACAAATAAGTTACACATGAAAAAAGCCCACAAATACGTGGTTACACATGAAAAAAGCATTACTGCTTGAAAAAATGGCTCAAGGATGTCACATCTCGGGGCTTCTTAAAAAACTATGGGAACGGTTCAAATACAACTCACAAATGAAACACCCATACAGCGCTAATCAAATCTTTGATTGTCGTCGTGGGCAAAAAAAGCGCATAAAGTTGGTATGGGATAGTCAAAAGCATTAGAGGAAGGGCTCGGGGGCTGCGTGAAAAGTCAAGATTTGAAACAAGATAGCGTCAACTCCATTGCTGTCAACGATGGCAACAGATCCAACCGAAGTACCGAAGTGCAGTAAACTATGGATAGTTGTCGCCGGATTGCCATGCAAGAGGGGCCGAACAGTGCGACCCTGTAGTCGTTTTGGAGCGACTGGCACCGGATTATGGGCCGTCGCTTGTCAAAATGTGGTTGAAAGTTCTTCGCTTCTTGCTATAATTGCAGACAATCTCCTGTGCAGATGACATCATAGCTCCATGAAGCTAAGAATATGGAGTCCATGTCCCCCAACCCAAAGCAATTACGATGTGGCCTGGGTTCAAGACACCTGTGAGATATGCACATCGAGGAAATCCTTACAACAGAAGTCATCCCTACACTCATACTACAGTGTTTCACAGATGTTTTTACAGGAGCCTAGATAAAGATTTCGATATGTCTAGTAGACTTAGACACTCTGGTAAAAAATGTAACAGTTGTATAAATTTATGGTATAAGAATATATATTCGCAGTTGGTTGAGGAAAGGCACTGAAATAGTGCCGACCAGAGTTCTTACGAAGGAAGCCCTTGTATCGGAGACACAGGCCCTACAACAAGGACAACATCTGGTGGAAACATATCGAAGAAAAAACCTTCTAAGATCAGAGTATAATATGATTATCGTCGTGTGGGACTAACATGTCTGAGTCTGTATAGTTGAAATATGATAGATAACAGGCTATATTCTTAAGAGGGAAGTATATCTCGTTCACCTAATTATATGACGTTACGGCATCATCCTCATGGAATCCAATATGAATATCTTCGAGGAGCCTCTTTTCTGGACATGATATATTCTGGACAAAACAAGAGGCAGAATCGATATCATCATCATGCTGGAAACTTTCAGCTCTGAGGAATTCGGTAGCTGAATGGACCACCTCTCAGTATTGACCACAGAAAGGACCACACATCTTCAACAAGCCTTCGTCGATTAGGCCTGGTCGATCTCGATGACTTTGACATTCTGGATGTGGTCGGCAGCATTGCCTGCGCAGTGACTGGGATGTTGCGGGCAAGGACCATTGAGCCACTCCATACCATCAAATCCACCCCAATAGGTGCTGTGGTGGGACCATCCGGACATCAAGTCGTGCGTCACCGCATGCTTGTAGTCCTCGTTCACGCAAGCCTGGATCATGGGTTTTGTTGCTATTTTGAAATGACCTTATGATCAAATAAATCAGGTTACCACTCAGATTCTTGTTTTTCCTCTTCTCCTTTTTTCGACCACAAAAAACTCCTAATGAGAATCAGCATGCGAAATTGTAAGGAACAAGAATCAATGCCTGAGTCATATAGTGTGAGGAAGCATTTATATATCATTCAAAATATAATCAGAAGAAGTAGTACCGAGTAAACAAGCGGCTCCTTGGTTCCTTGGGATAACTTTACCCAGACATTTTCCAAGTTACCTGCTACCGGTTGAAAATAAACCTGCATGTTGAAGTCCTCGTCTGAGTTGATGTAACCACCATGACCGTAAGCAGCCTTGCCCCAATGCTTCATGCCAACCGTCTTAGTTTGGCAGCCCCAAGCATCACAGGCGGCGCCCTGAGAGGAGGGTGAGAGAGGAAATACGATAAAGATACGAAAAGTCGTTGATTAAATGACAAGAGTTATGACGGACGAAGCTGACAAGGAAAGAGGGAAAATCTTAAACTAGAGCATGCACATCATTTTACTCGAGATCTCCAAAGGAGAAACAAGAACGTATTTACTACATCAAGTTCTAGAACTACTAGTTGTACAGAAGCAAAAAAAAAGTACTCCTGGTTTCTTTCCGCCCAGTTTGCTGGTGAGGCAGCTGTCTTGCCATCCGCAGGTGAAGACGCCTCGCGCTCCCTCAGTAGAGTCACACAAGTGCAGAGTCGTACCAAGGGCTTGGCCATTACCTTCCATGAAATCCAATTCCGGGCAGCCGTAACCTGTTGATCATGTTGTGGTGGTGAAATTCAAGAACATCATTTTTCAATTTTTACACATAATTATGTTCGAAAATACGACCATAACAGACACGACACTGAGCAGAACTATCCCAAAGATATCACACGTAAAAGGGTGCTCATCCTCGGAAAACCAAAATTTTGCAGGTACTCTTGAGTTAGGTAGTTCTTAGCTAGGGAGTTAAATAGCTAGGCCTGAAGAGACGGGCCCGGACAAGGCTGGCGATCTTGCTGCATCATGGTTCAACTGGCGTGGAAGGTTGATAGATGGCAGACAAGATCCATGATAGGAAAACTCGTGTAAAGTCAAAAGACGAAAGAAAGTAGAAAGTTGAACAAACACGAAGACGTTGAAGAGAACTAATATACCAAAAATAAGCTCATTTCAAATTTGTATGACTTCAAAATTGATGTGTAGAAGTACCGTTAGCACCAGAGTCGCAAGTGCCAGGGCTGTTGTCCTTCGGGGCCTTCGTCAGGTAGAAGTTGGCTGTAAGGATGTGGATTGTAGTTGAGCTGGATCTTGATGTAGTTGAGAAGGATAATGTTTTCCTCTCTTCCTATATATAAATACTTATGATAGGTCCCAACAATCAGCAAATTCAAATACACATGATCATGCAAGGAGTAGACAAGATCAAGATCTTCTTCCTTCTTCACTCAAAAAAAAAATCAAATAGAAGGAGTACTCTGGCATCCGCAGGGGATCCGTCCCATCTTCTTCAAGTCCATGCTGAGGACTGTCCCGAGCAACTTTCCGCCAAATCCTACCTCTGGCTTGCCTTTGATAGAGGGGAAATCAAAGTTGCCGCCAGCGCCCGGACCTTCGGTCCAAGCACCTCCTTGTTCTCCCCCATCGGGGTTGATGGTCACCGGAACAGTAATTGGACCCTCAATCTTCGCGTCGACTGCGGTAGCGCGACCGTTGGTACCGAAGCGGGGGAACTTGGTACGGACACAGAAATGCCTGGGAAAATTGGTTGTTGCTTTGGTCTTCTTGATCATTCGGTGAATGTGAGACTGAGACATTCATATTTGCAAATCAAACTATGTATACTATAAGAAATTGAAAACATGTTGAATCTTTGAAGTTTCAGCGAAGTGAAAGTACCCAAAGGGTTGGCTTCCTCCCATAAGTGCGTCGTCCTCGATTGTATCAGCCATGGCGGGTGCAGTCTGCATTCCTCCATGCTGTTGACCTCCTAGATAGCACGTTCCGCCCAGGGCGGCGAGCACGAGGCCCCCCAAAGCGCCCTTCGCAATACGTTTGACACTGGGCATACGTTTGAAAAAACCTCCAGCACTAGCGGAAGAGTCAGAAGCATCGCTGCTAGAGCAGCTTGCACCAGCAGGAAGAAGCTCCTCTTCCATAGGGTCTTCCTCCATGGCCGTGGGGTCGTGATCACCCGTCTGCGGTGCGCGTTGGAGGAACTCACCACCGGAGGTGGGCTTCATCAGAACGCCGGTTGTAGTGCCAGCCAAGCTGGCCGAGACCAGACAAGCAAGAAATCGCATGGTGATGATTTGCTCTTGTTGTATTCAGTAGGTATCCTTGTGTTTGTGATGTCGTCGAAAATATCTTTGTAGATTTAATAAAGAAGCAAGAGGCTCTTATATATTAGAGATCATACAGTAAAAGTAGTTTCGCAGATAATACAGTTAGAGCTCACTCCTGTTACGCAAGGATCGTCGTACAACCAAGAATTGTCTCAACAGGACCGTTGCAGTTATGACACGGGCTCCGTTATTAGATAAGCATGTAGGAATCTGGAGACAAATCACATGAAACCCTAGGTCTCTCTATGACATCTCTCTTCCCTATGCGTTTTGAGATGGTAATCAAAATGGATCGAAGTAGATTTAAGACGAGGATGCACGTGTCACTGGGAAAATGACTGGGAAAATGTGATGAAAGACAACCTCTCTCTCTTTCTCTCATCAAGGCTCTCCAGATCCTGTGGTAACTCTCATAGGACTCTCATAGGTCTTCAGCCTACAGGACTCGTAGATCATCTGCAGATCTTCGCGGCAGTCTCATGCCCACTGCACAGCGCAACCAGAAGCGTCGCCGTAGATCTTCATCATGATCTCTATTTGTCCGCGCATGTTGCTCTGAATGCTCCTCCTCGCGAGGCCTCCAGTTGCGTCGCGGACGTACTCAACGAACATTCATCACCCTGAAATAACACTGCTTCTACCTCCACATCGATCTGGTTGCTACTGCGTAGCTTTACGCCTAAGCTCTAGTCTACTAGTCGAGTCAGCAATGCACGTTTTTGCGTAGAAGTTGTCTTGCTGTAACACGTTTTCCGGGTCTTTTCCCGCAATTACTGCGTCCTATACCAATCAGAAAGAAGTATGTGGTGCGGTCGTATGCCAGTAGTGTACATGGGAGCAAGCAATCGGGATACATAGCTAGAGTTCAGGATTCATCTTAAGTATTCATTACGGCGAAAAACAAGGTTACCATAGGACGGCTATTAGCCAGATGCATACCAAAGGTTAGGTACAAGTTTGTCTTCGAGGTTAGTTAGACTTAGGTTGGATAGTAGCAGGTTCAGGTCGCACTCGTCATTCAACAATACAAATTCGTGGTAAATTGTTGGTCGTGTTCAATATTGAACGGAAAAGATTAAGACGTCCAGTTCCACCACAAGAATCTAATACCCTATGAAGATTTTGAAGTTGGACTAGGAGCATGCATCTGAAAAAGATTAGACGGTGGATACCGCCATCGGATGGATATGAATCAGACTTCCAGTACATACGAGGATGAGTTGGATATCTTCATCCATATACTATGGGTCTTCATTCCTCAGACTTCCAGTTCCACCGTCAAAATCTTCATCCGTTAGACTGGATGTAGCATGGAGAAATCTTCATACTCTATGCACGCACCCAGAGGCCGCATGGGCACAAGTCGCCTCACCTCTTCCCACTCATCCGTCGTTCGCGATCACTGCTGCCCTCGGAGTCACTTGAGGAGGCGCGCCTCACTCTCCTATCAGTCACCCTGTTCGCCGGGTTAAACTTCGCTGAGCTGCGAGCCCTCACAGAGGCAGCACTATTTCGCTTTTCCGGAGATACAAGTTGCTTGTTGTCTGCAGACCGCCTAAGACTCTTCATCAGAGAGCTTGAGGAATCAACACTCTCACGTCCCGCAAGAGAATTTTTACCCTGGTGGTCTGCTGTTGTTGCTGTTGGAGGACGACTTGAAGAACCGGAAGTAGACCCAGTCACTGCTGTTATACCCCCACCAATGTTGTTGCTACTCCTACTATTAGACGCCTCGGTTGTTGAGCCTGTAGATGCTCTCCCGCCAGCTCCACCTCCACTAGATGACACACGAGACGCAGGGGCAAACGCTCCTCTTGATGCTCCTGGATTCTGACCGCTTGATGAGCTCGAAAAATTCCTCGTAGAAGGCCTCACGCTGCTTTCTCTTTTCAAACTTCGCATAAATTCTGCGGCTTCGTTCTGCTTCTGCAAGGCCTTAGCCTGTTTCTCCTCTTCTGCTAGCTTGTCCGTAAAGAAAAACGCAAGTTCGTGAAAAACGGAGAAAATATTGCCCACTTGCTCCGACATTTCGTTTACCAGCTTGCCGCTCTGCGACAGGACTTTGTTGTCTTGAAAAATCTCCTTCATTTGGCACTTCGATTGTGCGGTGGCGTAGTACCTTAGTTGAATGATGGTTTGGTGGTGGAGTAAAAGTGAGAGGTGAAACTGAAACGAATGAGGGGAGAGCAAATCCAAAGTACCGTTGTATTAAGTTCTTGCCATGACTAAATAATGATGAATGCCACCATCTTATCTATCAATTGAAGATAACAACTCCCCCACAGAAGCAGTAAAAAGACATGAAATACGGTCCCTGGCATCCCAAGTGCGCGCACAAATCCACCACGCTCGATAGATAGCCTCTCTGCTTCGTCAGCACGCCTTCTTCTAGGTCCTTGATTTGATCGCGCGCATCCTCGAGTAGAGGACTCGAGTAGATTCCTGTTAGAGAAGTATGAAAACGATTTTTACTCAAGAACACTGTGGCGAATGCCAGTGCAGCTTCCTTCTATTTTAACTAGCTAAAAAATACATATCACGCATCACGCGATTCCAGCAATAAGTTCAATCTGTCTTGGCTCTCGGTCGGCGTTGGCTTCTTCCCGTAGAAACTGAAGGTCTTGACGAACTCTATTTCACGCAAAAGTGTTTGCAAATCCGCAACAATGTCCACCAACACTGGCTTTCCGAGTTTCTTCGTCCATATCTCGCTCATCCAATGGTCTAGTTCAATCTTGATCTTGGGCAAAAGCTCTCCATCACATGCTGCAATTCCATGTAAGAGGGTTTTCTCGTTGTTGCCCTTGTAGTCTGAGAGCTTCTGCAGTGACTCAACGCTGATTCCCCAAACTACCTCCGTTTCCTTTTCTGCTAGCCAGTTGCTGTCTCCTGTGTTCATCTCCAAGCTGTGGTTCACGTAGTTCCCAAGCACCAACAGTAACCGCAGAAACTTCTTCACATGGGCCGATCGTGTCAATACGCTGGAAATCTCAGCCAGGCACTGCAGCTTCGACGAAACCTGCTCCCAGCTCCGCTTTTTGAGCATTAGAAAAGACTAAGACTCACTCTTCAGGCGTTGTAAGTAGATTCGTGACTGATTCTTCAGAAGTCGTCCGGTGCTCATGCCGAGCCCGAGTGAACAAAAATAAAATGCAATGCTCCATAACAGAAAAGCCAACACCCTCAGCCTTGCGTGGACCTTCGCTATCTGGCAAAACGGCACTAGTTTCGCCTCCACAGCTAAAAGTCTTTCTGCCGGCGCGTCCGAGAGCACTGCAACTTCTGCTTCTGTTGGCATGACGCCCTGTGTATTTGAATTTGAGATGAATATGAAAAATGAAGATCATTCCCTCCATATCTATGTACGAAAACAACGATGAATCAATCAAAATGATCAATTTTTGTGTATCACGGGAAAACCTATCAGAATTGAAGACTTCAGGTAGGGACCGTACTTCTAGCCTCTCGACATGGTCATATTTTCAGCATTAAAGTCTTCAGGTAGGGACCGTACTTCTAGCCTCTCGACATGGTCATATTTTCAGCATTAAAGGCTTCAGGTAGGGACCGTACTTCTAGCCTCTCGACATGGTCTTCGCCAAACCGTTTGAGTGACGCCTTGCTTTCTTTCGCTCCCTGCAAAATCAGCAGTGCGTCACTCACTTCCTCGGGCGTAAAGCGACTCAGCCCTATGCCCACCACATGTAGTCTCCCACCTTCAAGGACGCCCTTTCCGCCACCGCCTTTACCTTCTCCGGAAGCGGAAAATGAAGGGGAGACTATGAACTACCACGAATAGATATTGATTCTATAACTTAACACGGTATGCTGACGATCTCTACAACAACAATATTTTTGTTTGCAGTTCTTCTCTCTCATAAGTCTTGATCCTTCGGCAGTGATGGCGGCTTTGCTACGACGTTGAAGAACTCCTCCAATTTCTGCAAGTTCAGGAGATCCTTGGCTATCAGAGTCTTTTCCTTCTTCAGAGCCTCCCAAACTGTTTCCTCGATTGCGTTTAGCGGCTTCCAGTGCCATTTTCTCCCGAACTTTGGCTTTCCTTTTGGTCCGCTTTTGCCTTTGCCCTTTCCTTTTCCCTTGCCGCCACCTGCCGGTAGTGCTGCACCCTTGCCGCCAGCGATCGCTGCGCCTTTGCCACCTGGAACCGGGGCTCCCTTTCCGCCTCCTGGTACAGGAGCACCTTTACCTCCTCCCGGCACGGGTGCACCTTTTGCGGCTGGCACCGGCGCGCCCTTGCCTGCAGGCGGCGCTGCTCCCTTACCACCGGGTGGAGGCGCTCCTTTACCTTTCCCAGCCGGTGGCGGAGCTGCTTTTCCACCTTTTCCAGCTGGTGGAGCTGCTGCTCCCGCGTCTTTGCCACCACCCGGCGAACCCGAAGCTGCCCCCGGAACAGGTGGTCCTTTCCCAGCGCCTTTCTTGCCACCTTTACCTGCTGGGGGTGCTGCGCCTTTCGCGGGTGGCTGCGCTGCTGCTTGATTTCCGTAGTCGTACTGCTCACCACCTCCGTACACATCTTGATCCACGCCAACCCCAGCAGTTCCAGCTTGTTTAGCCCTGCTCTTCCGCTCTTCTCGAAGTCGCTTCGCCTCTAAAATATCTGCTAGTTCAAGTGCAGGACTACCCGCTTCTGACAATGCTGCAATTCCAGGTACTGGCGGCAATTGTTCGCCTTTCAAATAACGTGTTCCTTTCTTGTGTTTCTTTTTGCTGCCATCTTTTCCCAGCTTCTGTCGTTGATGCAATTCACGAAAAGCTGCTAAGGAAACGTCGTTCTTGCGCCTCCTTTCTGGTGCATCTTCTAACTGCCCTGCTGACGGACTCGCACCTCCAGCAGCATAGCCAGAAGTACTGTAGTTCTTGCCATAGGAGGTTGCCAATTCGTCATCGTCGCTATCATCCAAACCTAGGTCGTCTTCATCATCTTCATCTGAGTAGTCGTCGTCTGAGTAGTCCCCCGAAGAGGAGAGGCCGTCGTCGTCATCACTGTCTTCTAGGCCTAAAGAGTAATCTTCGAGTCCGAGACCTGCTAATCCGAGACCTGCGAAGACGTCTCCGTTATCACCCAGTCCGAAATCGTACGCCTGATCACCATCAGCTTCATCGTCCTCGACGTATGAGATTTAGAGGCCCTATGTTGTATTACCAATAAGACTGCTGCAATTGTTGACCAGAATATTAACGCGGCTATAACATTCGTGGTCGTGTTATTATATGATCAAGTCGTTGTAGTTGAATCTGTATCTGATCTTCGATAAAAAAAATGTGAAAAAAAACACGATCTCGAAGAAACAAACCATAATCATACTCCGCCCCGTTCCACACTACTCGATACAAGTAGTACAAGAATGAATCGCACGTCGCCAACGTGTAGCTCAAAG
This sequence comes from Amoebophrya sp. A25, assembly GCA_905178165.1. Lineage (NCBI taxonomy): Eukaryota > Dinophyceae > Syndiniales > Amoebophryaceae > Amoebophrya > Amoebophrya sp. A25. The sequence goes on along the minus strand of CAJINU010000119.1, from coordinate 197,305 downwards.
CGTCGAATGGGTTGTCCCACACGGACTGCCGCGTCAGACTGTTCGCATAGTATTCCTCACCACTCTGCGGGTCTCGGTAGGGCCCGAGCCAGATGTTCTCCTGCTCTTCTAACTCCAAGCTGACCTCTTCTCTGTATCGAATCAGGTAGTCGACGCCGTTTAAGCCGTGTCGATGCATTTCGTCGAATTTGACTTTCAAAGGATGCTCGACGGAGACAGCGCAGGATGAAAGGGAAGATGTAAAGGGGAAGATGAGGAGGTCTCATCGAGGAGGTGGAAGATTACAAATACAACAATCAATCGAGGTGGATTACAAATACAATCGACTTACAATTGACTGAACCCGCCGCTAGTGTACCCGCTTCGAAATAGACAAGAAACAGTAAAAACACTACTAGTGTACCCGCTTCGAAATAGACAAACACTACTAGTAGTAGTACCACATCACTACTAGTACCTCCAACTAAGTACTAGATCTAGAAGAAGTATGGTCTTCTTCTTCGAGGTATCGTCCGCTCCACATAAATTCGTTTGTGCATTCAAGAAAAAGCCTCTTCCATTTCTCCGCCAGTGTACAGGCAAAGGACACTCTAGCAAGCACGCTGACAACCAGGACGTGATCCACGCGTTGGAATCCGGGTCATCCACCTCTCGTAACTCGTCCACACGAGGACTATGTGGACGATTTTTAGAAGAAGTAGAACCTCCACCACGCTTGTTTTTTCTACTGTTGTGTCTGCTGTTTGCGCCTGAAGCTGATGCATTCTTGTCGTGCTGTCCACCTGCATTTGATGATGCTTTCGAGGCATTCCTAGAACGATTACCCGAACCATCGCCAGAAGGGCCACGCCCTCTTCCTCTCGCACCTGCGCTTTCCTGCTGATAAGTTGCATCGTTCATGAAATAGAAATTGTTGTTGTTTGCGGACGTAGATGCTTTTGAGGAGGATGCACCTCCTCCATAAACGTCTGACGATGCGTTTATGTTGCTCAGTTGAAGATCCGGCTTTTTGCTGCGTCTCCAAAAAGACCCACGACGAGTTGCGGCTTTTGTTGTAGCTGCGGTCGTACCGCTTGAAGCGGCATTCGTGCCACCTGCTCCATTGTCATTGGCTCCGCTCTGCTGCGCGTTTTTCTTTCGCCCGAAGGCGAGTCGGCCGAGAAATGAGACCATGGCCTTTTAAGTCAGAGTTATGAGATTCCTGTCAAAGTTTAAGATCTTCATGACTCATCAGCAATCAGCAGTCATCTTTTCCTTCTCGGTCCAGAAGGGATTATTTCAAAAGTAGACTACATCAAAATTGGAAATATCGCTGCCCTAATCATATACCTAAGCTAAGACACACCTTCGACTTCGTACTATCACAGCTTGTTTCATCGTCCTCTTGGGACTTTTTTCAGTCTCATGCACCAGGGGCAGGAAATTTTCTTTCGCGTTTTTAGCAGATGGGAGGTGGAATGCCAGATTTTATTATTTGATGAAAGAGGGTGAGGCTGTTGTTTTCACTCAGTTGTTCTCACATCTGGCTTGCCGTCTCTCGCCCCGGCTTGTTTTTGCACGTGTCAAGTGAAAGCAATAAACTACTCAGCGCCATCGGAAACCACATCACCTGCTGGATGCAGAGCTTCTAAAAACCAGACTGAAAAATTTCTGGTTTACAGAAGCTCTGCATTAGCTCGGTTTACTGGCTTACCCGCTCCTACGAGATGCCTCCCTTGGTTAACGAATTAACTACGACTAGAAAACACTAAAACAGACGAGCAGGCCTGTGCTAAGGTTAAGCGCAGAGATCGGAAGTAATAAATAGTAACTTTTTGATCTCGACCAGTGAAGTCACATGCCTCTCCGTGACAGCACTGAGGTCTGGATTTTAGAAGCTCTGCATAAGCTTAGCACTCAGATTCCGTCTTTTCGCCCTATGCTGCGCCTGCGTCATCCACAAGAACGTAATTTCCCCGTCGTACTATCAACACGACACAAATGCATAACTTGAGATGCAGCTGCCAATTATCCTTGTAGTTGTCGCTGGTCATGTTTTTAGGCGCGATGTAGTAGATCAGATCTAACTAGTAGGTGTTTGCAAGAATGTCATCATCATTGTGGATCGTCCTATCTGTCCCCTTGTACAACCCAGCAAGCATGATCATCAAGGATTCCAGTCGTCGGATATAGATATTGAAGTCTCCTTTTTTAGCGCACTATGGGTTGACGACGTTGATCCTTCTTCACATGCGGTCTAATCCATCTACGAAATACGAGTAACGACCCTATAAATATTTACTGACCTCCGCAGCATATGCGTCCGACATCATCAGATGTTTTTGCAAGTCTAAATTTGTGAGAATATGTTGTACGTGCGAACCGTGTTTCTTGGTGCATCGATCTGTGAGGCAGCTGCATCATCAATCCTTTAACTTTATATTTTGTGTGTTTTTAAAACCGACAAAAGTGAAAGTCGCAGAAGGTATCATCTATGCAATAGACCGGTGTCAAAAAAAAAAAATACCAAATTCAAATCGGTCATCTTCGTCTGTCTTTATCGTTCCGTTTGTAACAGATTGTCTATTTACGCTTCTGCTTCACAATCTGCACTACTAACTACTTGTTCTAGTTATTTTTCAACGACTGTATAGACAAGAACATATCAACATCATGTCATATTCCTGGTACTGTATCGATGTAACTGATATGGATTCGACTCTGGGCAGAGACAAAGGCTGGTGGTGGTTGGCGCGTTTCTGCGCCGTGATGCTCTCCTTTTCCTCAAAGGCTGGTGGTGGTTGGCGCGTTTCTCGGCCGTGATGCTCTCCCTCCTCCACCTTTAGTTGTATCACTTGCAGAAGCAGTAGATGAGCCACCGCCCTCAGGAGGTCCACCCGGAGTAGTCCCCGTATTTGTAGTTGCACCACTTGTGGCTCCACCACCAACAATTGCCTCACCATCCCTTTGAGCACGCCGTTCTGCCCTCCTGCGTTCATTGGCCAATCTCATGTCCTCCATTAGTCTGAAAGCAAGGGCATTCCCGGTTGAACTTCTTCTTTGGGGCATGGTGTGTGTGGCAGAGGTGCTTGCTGATGGTGTAGCAGCGCGTCTTGGTAAGATTCCTTGTTGAGATTGAGAATGTTGAGAATGAGAGCCACTAGAACTAGAAGTTGTAGCGACACGTCTTGGTAAATGTTGTAGTATTCTTGTTTCGTGAGTAGAAGTAGAGCTTTGAGAAGTGTGGGCGGATGTGTGAGAGGATATTCTACAACTAGAACCCTGGTCTCCGACGTCTCGTTGACTTGAGAATATTCCAACATCAGGCTGTCGCAATGAGCCTGTAGGTGGACGCCTCGAGTAGTTAGAACTTGTTACCGTTGTAGTGGTTGCATGTCGTGACTGCTGCTGGTGTTGTAGGTCTGGAGGTAGTGGTAAAGATGCTGCATAAGTTGTAGTGAGAACAGCAGGTGTGCTGGGTGGAGGTGCAGCGTAAGGTGCAGCGTCATTTCTTAGAAAGAGCGTTTGATGATTCATTTTCTAGATGCATAGTCTCACGGCGGCCACAAAATAAAAACGTTGCGAAAAATAAATAAGGATGACAATGTCAATCTTGACCATTGTCGAAGAACTGCATTCAATGCGAAAACGAATCATAGACAGCCTTAAAAACATTCTGCTTTCCGTGCTAGCAGCTGAGCCTGTTTTTCTCTTGATCCTGTCGCCTTCAAGCAGACGATTGACATCCTGATGTGCTGATGTTCCGATCGCTTGGCCACTGCTAGAACTGGTACCTGGACCAGCTCCTGCACCAATAAATGTATCTTCACGCGTACCTGTTCTTGTGTGATCATCATTTGGATTTGCATTGCCTTTCCTCAGAAAACCTTTCCTCCTTCCCTTCGGCAATACCTGCTTGACCAAGTTCGTGTACTCTGCGGCGTGTCTCGGAAAACATAGAGGTAGAGCACACTTTGACAGTTCTTCTTCACTATGTTGTCTAGTTGTCTTCTTCTTCCTAGAAGATGCGGGTGGAATCGCTCTGACAGTGGCGCCGAGAGCAGCGGTGAGCTCAGATAGGGAAGGTTTTCGATTTCTGGGAGGAAGAGGTGGGGGTCTGTCCGCGGGTAGAAGGAGGTCTTCTTGATCTTGCTGACCTTCTTGACGATCCTTCTCTCCAGTTTGAGAAGCCATCTTTTGACCTGCATCGCGACCTGTCTGCGGCATAGCAGGGACCTTAGAAGACGGGCGTACTGACGGGATCCCGGGTTCCACGTCTCCAGATGATCCTGGAACGCAGCCTTGTAGTTGTACTCCTTTAGGTTTAATATCTCTGTCTCCAGCACGCCAACTTGCCTTTTGAAAATCGTCATGTTCTTCGTTGTGTTCATCGCTCTTCTCTTGCTGTTCACGATCTTCATCCCCTGCCTCCTCGGGCGAAGGCATATGAGCATCGAGGCTACAACATGATGTACCGCGGCTTGGCCCTTCATCTACTTCAGCTCCAAATGTTAGCATCATCTTGTTCCTATTTCGCAACGACGCTGATGTTGGCGCTGGAGGACAAACTAGAGGTTCATGTACGCCGTCGGTGTCCTCAATCTCATCTTCGCCCCTTCTAGTCCCTGTTGTGTCTATAGCAACATGCCCAGGCCTTGGTTCTTTATTTTTGTCAGCATCCAGTTCCAGATCAACGTGTCGTGATCTTTGTTGTAGTGAAGCACGTTGCAGTCTAGGAGCACTGGCACTGGCGGGGTAGTCGCGTTGTTCGTCTAATGAATATTGAAAAGAAGTAGAGGGTGGTGCGCCAGCTCCAGTACCAGTAGCACTACCAATTCCAGCTGTCGTTAATTTCCCGCCAATGTCTGCTTTTTGACGCTCTTTGAAATACTCTTTATCCGGCGCATGCGCTTGCGACTCTAAAACAGTCGGAGCAGACAACGCAGAAACCGTCGAAGACGCAGCCGTCTGTTTGGCTCTACGCCAACCCGACATTTCCGGTGGAGGAGATGAAGCCAGACTGTTCTTGGCAAGAAGTTGCGTAAGTTAGACCTTTTTCTTACTTATTATATTCATCTTGAAAAGCATAAGCATCTTTGACGCATTTTCTTCCCCTTCGAAGTAATGGGGCAGGCAACGGCAAAGATGCTTCTTAGGATGCATTACGGTAAGCCTTAACTAAGTGTAGCTTTACCGGCACTGCTACTGCCTACTTCCGCGGCATCAGCAGGAGAAGCACCATCATGAACTTCCCCTAGAGAACTACCGCTTCCACTAGGACGACGTCTGTTGAGTATGTTAAAGGTCAGCAATCAGTGGTCACTGATTCATCTGAATGAAATAATGTGGACCACGTCGGTTTTCCCTTGGTTTTATTTCCTTCGTTTTCCCCTGTTCTCTCACGGGGCACCTCTTCGATCTCAGTGGCTAACCTCAATGAGGTGACCAATGAAAGCTGAGCCTTAAGTATGGCTGCAAACATTCTGCCCGCTACCTGTTGCGCCATGTATCGGGCATCGGCAAGAGATACGATGTCCGATTTAGATTCGAAGGTTGCGCCTCGATTGTTGTGATTGAGCACAAACTCTTCGTCAAGAACATGCAATCGAAACATCTGCTTCAAGACTCCTGCTGTGTATCCAGCCTCAAATAACGCCTGAATAGCCGCTTGTCTTGGATTAAACGTCATTGAGGCGTACGTTGCTGCGATGTTCTCTTCGTTCTTCTCATCGATTTTCTTGTTCCTTGCGAATTCAGCTATCGAAGGGGGGCTGGGGATTCTTGTCGTTTTCGTGGTTCCATCAGGTTGTTCTTGGTCGACAAGGACATCCCCACGAGGGATGTTCTCAGCCAGTACGGTTCTGGCAACGGCAATGGCTGGGAGACGAACAGTAGGTCGGCTAGAGGTCTTGCCAAAAGCAGCTAGTCCTCGCACTTCTCTAGTCATATCTTCATTCGAACCTGTTGCTGTTGCAGCACTGCATAAGAAATTCTTAGAACTGTCGTCCTCACGGTCATATATTTCTCCAGGACTACGATCTTTTCGACCCTGCATCCTGTTGTCGAGGTCCACCTGCTGCGCTACCGTGTTTTCCATCACCAGTGGCTTGACTACGCCTCGTCCAGTAGTAGGAGATGAGAGGCGAATAGGCTGTAGTCGTGGCGTGCTTTGTGGTGCGTAGGTGGGACCAGACCAATAACTGTAATACAGCGTTTCTTCAGAGGTGTCGATCTCAAGATGCCGTCCTCCTCGACGGCCAGAACTCGGAAAATGGGTACTACTATCGTTCTGTTGACGCAGGCGTAGTTGCGGTTCTTCACGAGCTTGATAAAAAGCTGCTTCTGTCCAACAGGGTGCGTTGTTGTTGTAAAAACTTGCTGGAGGTGCGGTTGTTGTGAAACCCAAAGTAGTGGTTCTTGAAGGGCGAGAGGCCTCTAAAATCTCTTGTGCTTCTGTTCTTGAGTAGATCATGTCGTTGAGGTTGGTTGCTCTTGTTACGTATGGGGGTGGAGGGGCAGGGACGACGTTTTGAACTTGTTGGCGGTCGGCTGCTTCTGATTGTTCTGCTTGAAGATCATCTCCTTTTGAGGCGCCACCAACACGACTATCCGTCATAAGTGAGGATGAAGACGACGCTGTATTTGCCAGTGACAGTCGATAGTTCGCTTCATGCCTGTCGTGGAAAAAAGAAAGTGCTTGATCACCTCCAATAGCTTGTTCGCGGGATGTTCGAGTACTAGGTGTGGCATAAGACCTGCTCATGGTTGTACCAGGCTGATGTTGAGCGGACGATGTCTCTTCCGAACTGCAGTAGTAATGTAGTCCTTGTCCTGCTTCTTCGTGGTCTGAAACTTGCCGTTCATCCGGATCCAGGTCTTTACATCGCTTTGCTGCAAGAGCCATACTATGATCTTTTGAGTTCCTTCGCTCTTTCGAAACCGTCCTGGCGGAGAGGACGTTGTTGATCGAAGGCTTAGTAGGCTTAGACGCAACGCAACAGAAACAACCGGATCCGCACATTAGCGTGCATAAGCTGCCACACGCATACGCTGCCGCTCCCGTGCTGGATCCAGCAGAGGCTGTCCTTGTAAATGGAACAGGAACATCTTCTTCTAGAAGATGAAGTGTGTGTTTCTTGGCCCTGTCCTCGTCTTTCGACAAAGAACTAGAAGTGTGGCCGCCCAGAATATTTCCGCCAACAGAAGTGGTCACTACATGACTCGATCTTAGTAGGACTTTTGGACGTCTCTCATTGTTCTCATCCTCTTGGTGGAGGGCTGTTCTATAAGACTCCTGATGTCCTTGATGTGCGCCAAACTCCCTTGCCAAGCTTCGGTCTAGCACCTCTTGACTTCGAACAAGGTCATGCTCGTCGTCTTCGCCAATGTCTTCAAGTTTGAGATGGTGCTCGTGCTCGCTGCTCCGTCTGTTCGATATGCAACTCTTAGAAGGAGGGGAGCCACAGCCAGTGGGTCCAACATGATCCGGGTCTTGTCTTATTTGAGCAGCAGCTTCTGCAATCTCAAAATTCAGGTTGGTTCCCCCAATAGCTGCAACAGCGGAAGCTTCTGGATGAATTACGTCGTGTTGCTCAGAATTAGTAAGACTACTCGAAGCTCCAGAAGTACTACCAAAAGTAGCTCCAAAGGGATTATTTACAAAGTAAGCTGGAAGGAAGCGGGAAAGAGCTGATAGTGATCCTCCGCTTGATGCTGATGCTCCGCTTTCGCGACTTCCACCACTCGTTGTCCACGCTATTGCACCATCGGTTTCTGCGGATCCTAAGCCAAATTGATGGTCATGACCTTGACCCTGCTGAAGGTGAAAACGACTCTTTTTAGATCGTTCTAGTACAGGTAGTTGATGTGAGGAGCATTCATAATATTGTTCACGACCACCAGTGCGAGTACCTACTGCAGTAGCTTCTGTATGTACATCAGGAGGTTCTGCTACTAGTAGTGTCGGAGGTGCTTTACTTCGACTAGGCACAGAGAGGTAAAACTCATCTTCTGGATGCTGGCGCAGTTGCAGTCCAACTTTACAACTTGGTTGTACTTGCACATTGTTGTAGCAGCCAGAGAGAGTAGAGCCTCCTCCACCGCTTTCAACGTCCTGATCGCTACTTCGAACAGATGTACTTCTGCTGAGACAGTAGATCTCGTCTCGGGATTGCAGACCTCCGCCAGATTCTGAGGTTGCTGCAATCCCGAGACGAGACGAGATGTCAGTACTCGACGCGCCGCCGGTTGCTCCTCCAAAAAGAAAACGACCTAGGGACAAAAGGCCACGGGAAAGGTGACCGCCGCATTTCGACGATGAGGTTGGGCGGCGACGTCGACGTCTTGGAACTACAGGTGAGGAAGCATTAGTTGCTGTTACAGCCTGGTGAACTGAGGATGATCCTCGTCCTTGCGCTCCTTCACCCTGCTCGAGATCCAGTAAGGGCTTTTGATGCTGCTCGAAGCCCTGAAGCCTTGACCTTGCTGAAAGCCAGTGAAGGCTTTGTTCTTCCGAAGTCCTGACACCTTGACCTTGTTGGAGCCTTTGACTACTTCGGCGTCTAGGTACAACTAAGCGAAGATTTCCATTGTCGTCGGACGCCTGATAATTTTTCGGACGCCCCTCCGACGCGGCATTTGCACCACGAAGCAGAACGAGAAGGACGACTGTAAAAGAGAAAATGCGTTTCATCTTCAAGGTTCTTTTTGTATTAAATAACAATGGTTACGGCGTGTAAGTCTTATTTCAGTTAGAAGTAGATATGTGTATGTCTAAGTGGGAAGGATGAATGAGGTGCAGCTGAGGCATAAGTAGGTATTTATCAAATATACATCTATGTTGACGCTTTGAAAAAACGACTAGAAGTGCTAGTTAGTGTAACTGTTCCGAAGAAAAGGCTACATACTTCAAACAAGAAAGTCAAAGTCATTGAACGTTGAAATATCGGCTCTAACGTCTACTATTACTCAGCGGATAGGTATAAGACGACGAGCATACTTTTTAAGCGAATGCTGTAGAGAAGAATTCTTTCGTAGTTGAAACTAGACTAAGGCTATCACCTCGCCCTCTTTGGGACCTTTTTTCGCCGAAGTGAATGAAATCTCCTTGATTGTTTGTGAAAGCTGACGAAGAATGCCTTCTAGCTATCTTTTGTACTAGAACAAAGCTACGAGAGCGGCGTAATTTTCCTAGGATGATATTATACTATGCGCGTGGGGGCTACGTTCCTGATACTGCGTCAACATCCAAGTATCGAGTAAAATACGTAGAAGTTAAAAAAGATGACCAAAGAAAGAAAATCATTTCTTCACTGACCGATCATTCGAGGTTATTGTACTCTCAAAGTGCGTGGCGGCAAAGGTGCATATGTCGGTCCCTAAAAAGTTTGGGTTGGTTGAAGGTGAAGGATGACATCATGATGTGAAATTAGGGTTTGATCATGAAAATCTTCAAGGTAGAGGGGAGTCGTTTTTTTCGGCCTTAGTCTGTCTCAAATCAAAATCAAGAGCAGATTTATTTCAAGTGTTCATTGGTTGCTACCGTATCCAGAAGCGGAAAGCAGTGGTGGAAGCGATTTTCCTTTCGCAAACAAAATGATCAGGAAATACTGGACAACATAACAGCAGTCGTTGTGTGAGCGAACACTGTAGCAAAACTGCATGCCTGTGTCACTGGCTTTAGACGACGAAATGCCGCACATGCAACTCGAACGAACGTATCAAAGAAATCTAGCTTTTCCGTCCTTTCTAGGAAAGCCTCGAAATCAATTCGTTCGCATCGTTTTAAAGCTACTTGCTAGTTTCAGTTTCAATCGCATCTGATTGATTCAGAATCAGAGCAGAGCTCCTGTTCTCATAATTCTGCCTACTTACTTCATGCTAATCATGCTCGGTTCACATTCGGATCTATTGACGGTGGCCTGATACCCGACAACAGCCCTAAGCTCCGATGAGTCGCTAATGTTGCCGTTCGGGCCCAAATCTCGACGTCGTAGGTATACTCCTCAGCTTTTTTCAGGTCTAAACTTAGTGCATGCATTTGATGCGAAAGTTGTTCCATTGCTGCATGTTTTTCCCCTGCATTGACACAGGCATACTTAGAGGTTGAGAGTTGGCGTCTCTAGCTCGCATAGCTATGGCCGCGTTCCTACTTGAAGAAGCCATACTAGAGATGCGCATAGAGATGATCTAGGTCAACTTCCATTTCCAACCCTTAACATAGGAATCCGCAGTACCAGAAAGATGGGAAATGTCATCTTCTTCTGTACGGGAAGAAGATGTGGGTTTCTCGGTTTCAGATGCAGCACCTTCTTCATGACTTGTCCCTGGCAATATCTCGTAAAACTGCTGTGCTAGGCGTGCTATCTTCTTCGGAAATGTCGCCTTCAATTTCTCCAGGGCATTCCAGCGCTCATAAAGCTTGGCTCCCGTGCTCATGACCGTCGGAAGACCCTGTTCTAGAACGAACGCGTTGGAGAGAGAACCAGTGTCTCCATGCGTTACGTCCGTAGCGAAGTCGCGGATTAGAGATGAGGGCACAGAAAGAACAACCGTTGTTCAGGGATAGGGAAGAGCGAGATGGTACAAGTGAAGTTGTAAGTACATTTTTAATTATCTAGTTAGTAAATCTTCTAGTTCTACTAAAATACGGGGGATGAAAATCTTATTCACTACTACATTCTCAGTTTTTACTTTTGCCAGTCTTAACTCCAAATACTTGCTCAAAATGTTCCAGTGTCGTTTCTCCGATTTCGATCCTCCTTTCGGATTCGGATGCAGTAGCCACCGCGTAAACGGTCCTTCATCTGTTATGAAGCGAAAAAGTGTACTCATCCTCAAGAAAGTAGACACATTCTAAATAGGAAAGAACCTCTTTTCTTGAGTATGAGTACACTTTTTTCTGTCATATCTGTGTAGCCGCGAGCATCCTTCTCAACTGCGACTGGACGACGAAAGACGAGTTGCATACACTGCACTTCATCTTCACGAGGTGCCACGATCAGGTCGAACTTAGACTGTGAAAACAAGAAATCTGCGTAGTCGCTCTTATCTTCGACCATTTGAACGGCAACTTTGTCTGGATCGAGGTTAACACGCTCCCAATGAAGTCCTTTCGCCTTTCCAGAACCATCCCTGTCACCTCCACCCTCGGGTCCAGGAACAAGCGTGATTCCCCTACACTCATCGTCGTCTAAGTCGTTGGAAGTTTTACTTGGCTTTTTTTCCAGCTCAGCTTTCAGAGCAGCCTTCAGTGCTGTAGAAGAAGAAGAAGCTTCATCTGTGTTACTAGAGTCGCCTCCCTCACCAGCAGCATCAGAGCCAGAAGCATTTTTGTTCTTGGGAAGATTGACGTATCGAATCTCCTCTAATATGTCAGTGTGATCTGGAAACCTGTATTTCTTATCTTTTAGCTCTGCTTTTTGCACGCGCATCTGCATCAAGGCTGCTGTACTTGTCGGCGCTTCTTCGGATTTTTTTGCTACACCTTTGAAGGCTATTCGGTGGGCTCCTTCGTGTCTGCTTTTGCTCTTCTTCGAAGTTGTAGATGATGAAGGTTCTTTGCTTGATGTGGTCCCAGCATCAGCATGAGGTCGATCCGCATCTGATGCCGCCTTACCTTCTTTTCCTCCATGTTCATCTACTGGATGTGAACCTCCTCCTGCCGCTTCATCGCCACCTGTTCCTGTCGGACTTCCCTTAGATTCCCCCGCCACACGTTGTTCTTGCTCCTCACCATCCCCTGCAGAAGCTCGAAATGGACCCTCCAAGCCCTGATCCTCATTTTCTGCATCTACTTCAGGATTCCTCTCGGCCATGACGATGAAGCCACCACCTCGACCTCCACGTATCACCATGGCAGGAGTGATTACAGTCTCTTCTTTCGGTTGACAGATGCCAGGTTTTGGTGGAGAGGAAGCGCTAGAATCAGAGGATGCTGGAGTCTGGTTGTCTTGTTTGTCGTCCTCTACTTTATGATCTGTTGTCGCCTTCGTGTCTGTAACTGTATAAACTTTTTCTTGCGAATCGACGTGCGCACTCGTTGCCGGCTCCTGGTCGTCTGCGGCGCCATCGACTTTCGCACCTTCCCCATGATCACCAGTACCGTCTTGTGCGTCAGATTCAGGTGATGAAGGACGAGGCTTTACCTCTACGTCACCAATGATTTTCTTAGCACTCTGAGAATCGACATCTCTCACTACGTCTTCCTTCGGCGCATCCCCTGCTCCTGCCCCTGCTGCGTCGCCACTTTCACGCTCTACTTGCGAGCTCTTAGCCGACGGGTCATCTGGTGATGCTGTTCTTGTGTGCTCTGCCTCAGCTCCTGTTTCTTGTTCTTGCGCAGAAGTATTATCTCCTTCGGCATGATTATCGGTCATATTCGCCTGGGGAGATGAAGATGAAGGTGCTTCGGCTTCGGCTGCCTTCTCGTCTGCTGGGGCACCTCCGTCAGATGCAGCTGTAGCGCTCTTACCCCCAGCTCCAGCGCTTGTCTCTGTCACCTCTGCACCTCCTGCTTGTTTTGCTTCTTCTTTTGTTTTCGCGTCAGCAAAGGCAGTGGAAGTAGATAAAGTTGGTTTTGTACCCGATCTCGCGACGGCGTGCCGGTCGATCTCGTTGAATCCGGAAGAGCCTGGCTTGCCGCCATCGTAACTTCTAGCATCCTGGGTGGGTGTAGCGACATTATCAGAAGCTGCCCTTGCGGCTTCAGTATGTGCCTCTCCGGAAGTTGCCTTTGCCCCCGCCGCGTCCGCACTATGTTCCTTTCCTCCGTTTGCGAGCTTCTCCCCAACACCATTATCAAAACCCGCCTCATCCGCTTTTGCCCATTCACAGAGTTCTTCGTGAACACGACTAGTGCCAGTCGCATTACCATTAGCGGAATGGTCACCCTTAGCACTACGCGACGTTCCCGAGGTCATCGTTGTCGTTGTACACTCGTTCTCCGACGCGAATTTTCCGCAATCCCATGGTAAGCATGTGTTGTCGGCTTTGTTAAGCACACAATACCCATCGTTCTCCAACTGCCTACACAAAGACATGTCGGTGACAGTTTCGCAGCTGTGTTTATACTTTTTCTCCTTCCACCCAACTATTTCTCGTACAGCTTCAGTCGCATCCTCACTTACTTGTGAGAAGCCACGAAGTCTTTGCGCAGCGTCGGAGAGTAGTCTCTGGAGGTTATTGATCGCAGCAAGATCGCGCTGTGTCCGTTGTTCGATGTCGGTAGCGTCAGCGCCGAGCCGTTGCAAGCTATTCTCCATCTGCAGAGTTGATTGCTTGGGAACCATGCGAGTGGGATATAATTAGAGCAAGAGGAAAAAATTGCACTTCTATTGCTTCTAAATAGGTAATGCTCACCTTGTTCTCCCGCTTGAGGTAGAAGTTCTACAACTCGCAACAAAATGAGAGTCGATATCAAAAGTAGGTATGCACTTCCAACTACCACTAAAGCCATAGATCGAACCAATTCCTCCGTCTGCTCTCCCTACACTCGTATCAAGATCCGCAGGGCGCCAAAACGAAAATCGTGTCCCATGCGCACTGGCTGCTTCCGTCTGAAGCTTCTTATCTTGGGCAACATTGCCTAGTGGTATCCCGCGAAATAGTTCGTCGACCCACTCTAGTCCAGCTACTCGTCTTCCAGGTTGGCGTAGTTTCGTCAAAAACTTGCGGAGTTCTAGTTTCTGTTCTTGCCGTGCATCTGGATCGGAAGCGGTTTGGAAACCTTGCATCTTCTCGGAGGGACTACTGTTAAAGCTCAGCCTTCAATGGTCACCATGACTCACTCTGAACGGAAGGGACCCCCTTCACAGCTCTCCCCTTTCGTCCCTTCGTCTATTTCTCCTGTTGGTTCTCTCAAGAAGGGGTCGCCTCTTCGATCTCAGTGACTCCAACCTAAATGGTGACCGTTGAAAGTTGAGCCTTAATACTAGTACTATCGTCCTCTCTTGGATCGCGGAAAGTCTGGGCAAGTTGTGGAGGTTCCGATCCTTGTTCTGGAAAAGCATTGCTATTCTGCAAATCCGCGGCAAGTGCTTTTGCTGCGCGCATCGAGGTATACACCGTTGCGAGGTTAACATCAGTGCCGACGCAGAAAGATGTTGGTGTTCTTATTAAAGCTCAGCATTCAATGGTCACTGACTCTGAAAGAAATGGGCCCCATGCCTCTCCCTTTGCTTTTCCTTCATTTTCCCCTGTTCTCTCAAGAGGGATCTCAGTGACCAACCCCAATGACCATTGAAAGCTGAGCCTTAATCTTAGTGACTGTTGGTGGTGGAAGGATGGATGCTGGAGTTGGGGGAAGGATGTTGGATGTTCATTGTGTTGCTGGAGATCCTCCAAGAGACTAGTGACGTTGCTAGCGGCAGGCATCTTCGCTAGGTCAACTACCCGTAGTACCCGCGCAAGTTCAAGACTAAGAAGATGACTGTGCCTAACACTGATGACGATGTTAGTCGGTTCGGAATTGTCCTACGACTTCCCTGAATCTCTTCTGAGTTTTACGGATTTCCCTGATGATTTCCCTGATGTTGACTAACACTATATATTTATAAGTATAAAGATGATCAACGTATGAGGAGAACAGCCCTTGCCCTAACGACACGTGGCACACGAGGACACTGCGTCGAATCGATGCCAAGCTTGGTCGATGTTATTTAAAAGGCAGCTGTAATCGAGGACTGCATCGACGGATTTCACTTTGTTGAGTGAGACGCATGGCAAATCTAGCTACCGAGGGACTGATGCCAAGTAGAAGGATGGTCTCGTCGGAGTCGAAACAGATGATGTTTTAGTTTTGATATCACAATCAAGATATCATGTTTTTGTTCGTGAGAAGGATGTGGAACGAATGGGTGTTGAGAGACATGCATATGGTTATGGAGGACAAAACAGTTTCTACGAAGTCAAGCTGTGCAGAAGTTGCAGCTTTTGGCATTATCATGGGGGGGTAGTTAGCGTTATCAACAAGGGGATTTTGAGGATTAAAGTCATCGCACGTGAAAGTAAGGCTAAGGGTATGATGTATGATAAGATTACGGGTCGAGGTTTTTCGTGTCTACTGATGGATATGGGTCAGGGTACTCTTGATGAAGATGATGTGACATACTTTCTACATCTAGTACTCGTCCTGCATACCTACTTACTAGTTCCTTGCATACTTCTGCTAACTTTACTCATGCAGCTGGTGAAGCAACTACTTCTACTTCATATGCAACATGTATGTGACTTTTTGCAGAAACTAACATTTGGGATCATAGGAGTACTATGCGACGTTACGTTTTTACTGTGAAGATAGGTGATGTGTTCTGGCTCGGGGAATATTGTTCTGTTGTCAAAACAGATCCTATCTTCGAGAATTTTAGTCTATCACTGTCTCAAAGAAGAACATTTTTTAGATCATTGTTCGTTGTTCATCATTTCTTCGAAAATCCAAATCAAAAATCCGGAAATTTCCTACACGACCCCCATCGCGTCCAACGCGTCGTGCATGTTGTTTGCTAGGCTCGACGCCATGCTAGACTTGTTGCTATGATGCTTCCTCTGGAATCCGATGGATCTGCGCCCTTCCGACATAGAGCGCTGATGACCTCCTGAGCTACTTCGCCGACTTGCGAGACTGCCTCGGATAGAGGAAGACCTAGTTCTAGGAGTTCTTTTTTTCATGTCAGACCCAGTCAGAGGATTGAAGACCGCCTCACCATCTGCGTGTCTGTGGACGCTACCCTCGGAACGGTCGTCGGCTTGGTGGAGTTAGATGAAAAAACGACTTTTACATCTGAACAGGACGTGGCAAAGCTTAGTACAGAAGGTAGTGCAACTTCAGAAACATGCATACGAAGCAATCCACACACACAGTACAGAAGGTAGTGCATGCGAAAGCAAACCACCTAGCATGCCTTTCCATAACTCCCAGACGATGAATCCTTCTTCATCCCGAGCATCTTCTTTACCACGTACTTCGTTGTGTTCGTCAGCTCCTTCTCGATCCTGGCGTGGTTTCGGAGATGGACAGGCTTCAGGAACTCTTCTTAAAGCTCAACATTCACGGGTCACTGACTCTGAACGGAAGAGACCCTCTTCAAAGCTCTCCCCTTTCCCTCTGTTCTCTCAAGGGGTCCCCTTCTAGCTGTACTCGGATCCTCTTGAGGACTCCTACCGCTTCTAGTACAACCTGAGCCTGAGCCTACGCCTCCATGATAACTTGGTCTATTTACAAAAGTTGCGACTCTCCCAAGGGGAGGTCGCCTCTTCGATCTCAGTGACTCCAATCTATAAATGGTGACCAATGAAAGTTGCGCCATATTCTTCCCAGGCGTGATAATCGGCCTCTTCTCCCGGATCCTGAAACATGGCCGTAGTCCGCGCAATGATCGATTCGTGCGTGTCGTCGCGAGGGGAACGGAGTCTTAGAGTATGCGAAGATGATGTAGGTGTGACAAATAAATAATCTTGACGCGAAGCCGTTGTAATTATAGCTACAGGACGTCGAAACAAGAACGGCGTGCTGCTCAAGGACCATGATACTCAAGGACAACTCCGATTCCACTTCATCAGAGTGACACGACTAGTGATGTTAGAGTCCGTCATAAAAACATGCTCCCCCTCAACAGCAGAGGACGTTGTTGTACTGATTTTCCGGCTTCGTGGGTTTGATGTGGCAGGAATTGCCAGAAAGGGAGGTCGTCAAGCCCTGACTCGTACCATCCAGTCTCCCAAGAGTCGCATTCAGGCTTACCGGCTTTAGCCTTACCATCAGAACGCCACTTGACGTTTCTGCTTTTGGCGCCGCTGGTTCTGATGTTATGAATGGTCCGAGTCGGGTATAGTTGTCAGAAGTCGAAGTTAGAAAATGCGAGTATCTATAAGATATGGTCTATACAACCTGTTCTTCGCAAAAAACTGAAAGGAAGAAACATTCGATCGAAAAGGAACTAGGAAGTGGAAGCCTGAATCTCCCATGATGAAATTGTATTTCTTTGTAATCAGTACGCCTTCGCCGCAGCTATCTCCGTTGGAAAAAGGTGCCAACCTGTAAGGGGGTCACAAAGGGGGGGAGAAATCATAAGGGGTCGCCTGCTTCATAAGGGAGGGGTTGTAAGGGGGGGCTGTAAGGGTGTCGCAAGGGTCTCAAAGGGTATCGCAAGAGGGGGCGTAAGGGTCATAAGGGTCGGCGCAACGGTTCAAAGGGGGGGGCTCAAGGGGAGGGGGTAAGGGTATTATAACGGTAAGACAAAATTTGTTATTAATATATATTAATTGTAATCAGTACGCCTTCGCCGCAGCTATCTCCGTTGGCGCGACCAACGCATAGGGCTTGCTCAAAGCCTTATTCGCAAGCGTGTTCTCGCACAAGAGCAGCCTCCACTCTTGCGTCCCTGGATCTGGAATAGCTCTGGCTACAGACGTCTCATTCTGCAGAAACGACAGATTGCTTGCTGTCATGATGTTGGCAACATGAGAATGACCTTCTCGATCCGCAAGGTTCAACAGCAGCTTTTCCTCCGACGAGGAGTCGCTGTCGCTAGCGAAAATATCAGTATTGGCACCACTCACATTGTGAAGACGTCGACCTGTAACGAACAAAGTGAATGGCAATGGGTATCTAATATATAAATATGGGGCTTAAAAAAAAAACTTACGAGTACCTAGTTGTACTTGTTGTACTTCTTCCATCTGCACATCAGCATACTTAAAGTCCTCAAACAGTACCAGTCCTCGAACTTTTCAACACCGATCCTGCATGTTCTTTGGCTTTGCGACTTCTATTTCTAGATAGATAGATGTGGCGTAAAATCAGCGACGTGATCAAAATCACGCTAACGACGAGCATCCCGCCGCCAGTGATTAGAGCGTCCCCGACAGGACATCCAGCATCTTCTCCAGTTACATCCTGAAGTAAGATGCTTGTTCTTCCTTCATTCCACCTATTGAACAGCTCCAAGCTAAGATTATAGTCCTAACTATAATCTTGAGATGGCTAAGAACTATCTGGAGATGGATTAAGGAAGATAGCCTTAAAATGACGTACACCACGTCACCTGTTTTCTCGGACCATGGTCGGTCCTCGAAACTGTTCGGTCGCACGGAGAATGCTTCCCCCACATGCTCTGGGGAGTCGACATCAGCCAGACCAATATGCTGGTCGTGATCACGCGCATCTTGACGTGTGCGCATTTTGACTTCCATATTTGGTAACCTTTCAGAAAATTTGTTTCATCTTCTACTTAGAATGCTAGCCTAACTTGAACTTTGCGTGAAGAAGATAATTCTGTGGGAAGAACTCGCTTTTCTTCAGAAAAAAATTTGTCGACGTCGAATTTAATAGAGGGGATCAACGGGTCCATATGGAGGAAAGTGAGGACCGATGAGGCTGCTCTCGAGGTCGAGACTATTGAGACTATAACCGATAACTCCTCTCGAGACTAGCTTAGCGTCACCGAAGGGAAGACGAAGATGACGCATAATAAAACATTAGGACATTGACCATGGACAAACCGAGCAATCAATCAGTTTGCCTCCACCACAGGGCGCCGACCTCTCCGCACCTCTACGCTCGGATCAGTTCACAGTTGATTTAGATCTGGGTAATATCAAAGATATTAGTTCAACATCAACCGACCGCGACCTTCATCTTCTGCATTTTTGCTGTCAGAAGCCGGTGAGGCACCGATTCACGCTCAAGAGCCAAGAACAGCTACTTACGCATAAACTCAAGTTGAAACTCCTGTATCGCCTACAATATCATGCGGATTTTTAGCTTGTGGTCTAGGAGATACGAGGAGAAGATAGGGAAATGTAGGCTAGTAACCACGCTACTTGGAGTAAGAAGGATTCAAAGAGTCTGGCTGGTCTACTGTAGTAGGAAGGAGTAAGGAATTGTGTTTGAACCAGAACGGCAAGCCTCTTTTTACGTTGCGTGTGAGTTGGAAGTAGATGATAGTGTAAACGTACTCGAGGACGATGATCATGATTGTTTGAAGATGAAGCCTATCAGAAGTTAATTTCGGAAGATTCTGCTGATATTTTCGAAGACTCTCCTGGTTGTGGTTCTGCTGTTGCAGCTATTGAATATTCGCGAATGTTTCTACTAAGACCTCATATATAATGAGGCTGTCGTCATCAAGATCAACATCAACTACTGTTGACAAATAATTCAGGGCAGTCTCATTTCTGTTCAATATGAAAATTCATTCTTATGGTGATCCACATGGGTGCGCGTGGAGTAAAGAAGTACGTAGAATTACTCATGAAGGAGACGGCCTTGTTGCTGTGCTAGCACTCAAACTCAATGAATATGATTATGAGACATGTAGTGACATTAAGAGATGAATGTGGAAAAAATCGAGACGCATTCATTTGCAAAAAAAATTGTGTTGGGCACTTTTACTGTGCAAAGCACATTTAAACTAGACATTTTTTGCTATGATGGCATTGAAGAAAGAGATGTTGTCCTCTCGCCTAGCTAAAGCTACGTTGTAGCTAGTAGTGCTATTAAAAAGTGACATTTTTACAAGGATTGGAATCTTTCTACTTCAGGGTTCGTTATAACTCCAATCGGTTAATATGTTCTTTTTCGTTCGTTTCAAGATTTAAGAAGATTTCACAGTTTTGGTTCACATTCTCATTCACTCTCTATCTATCTTCAATCTAAAAATAAGAAAATCCTCCATCGCTATTTATGGTACTAAACCTAGGTCCTCGTTATTCAATACTCACCGCATTTCCACAGAGCTGCACTGCTTTCCGCAACTTGAGGCTGAGCTGTTCCCGTGAGTGATAAAACGGTAGATCCAGTCGATTGAAGCACACATGAGACTGTGGCAGGGACTCGTTCCGCAGTAGTGCTGACTTGTCGCTAGAAGAGGTGACGTGTCGTCTTCTGCCTTGATGGTTTGTGGAAGAAGACGAAGAGGAGGAGCTAGAACTACCAGCGGCACTGCTTTCTGCACTTTGATGCTGCAGCTCTGTTGAAGAAGATGTTCTTGTTGGAGCATGAAGATTATTCACTCCACTATCAGCACACCAACTAGCGATCGACAATGTGATGGGCGGAAAAATCTCGCCAAAACCAGCTGCTGGCACGACTGCGACGCCGATCCAGAAGATGAGGAGTCTTGGATTAGAGAGAGAATCTATAATTGGAGGTTGTAGGTGACGAGGACACTATGCTGACTTGTAGGTGACGAGGACATTCGGCTGACTTTGGTAAAATCATGATAGTCGAGACTCACTCACAGATGTTGATGAACATCGACATGCCTGTCTTAGTGCTGCTCTTTATTTTTCGCCATACTAGTCCTTTCTTCACTATCGAAGTCGTTCAATATCACATCGAAGAACCAATCCACTAGCTCCCTCATCCCAGCCGATGTCGGAGGCACCCCATCGAATGTCGTAATCCTTAAATGCTTTTTTTTCAACTCTAGAATATCTTGATCCGATATCGCACTTTTCCCACACAAAACTGATTCCAGTAAAGGCGCAGTGAGGTGACGGAGACATCGTTGAGGAACGACGGATTGGAATCCGAGGACGAAAGCGGAGAGAGAGTTGCGGACTGAGGTTTTGAGAAGGAACTTGCAGACTAACATAACATACTCATTGCGGTTCTCGCCTGTCACTGGAGCTGGATCGTCCTCTTGGTCCTCGTCTTGAGTGCCTTCTATTACTCCTTTTGATGACGATGTAGTCGACGAAGTCTCTTTCAACAAAAACCTTCTCTTAGTCCCACAAAAAGCGAAATCCAAAGAAAAATCAAGACAAAAAACGTGCTCGACATCTGAGGCCGGTTCGTAGGCCAACAGTTCGGATAAGCCTTTGGCTTTGAGCCGGTCAACTGAAGCCAAATCACGAATAGCTTCGGCAGCTGAGCGCCATGAAGGACCGCCTCCGACAAAACAAGCGTCATCGAGTTCTAGTTGGGGGTCGTATTGAAGAAGACTGGCACTTGGAGTAGTTGCGGTTTTGCTGTTGTCGTAGTCTTGTGGTGTCAGTCGACGCTTCTCTTCCTTATCGCGGTCCGCCAACGTCGGGCTAGATGTAGTTGCCCTGTAGTTGTTCTTGACGAGGTCTTTTCTTCTACCTTCTTGTTTCGGCGGTTTCTGCATTCCCCCTGAGTATCGTCTAAAGACTAGCCAAATCTCTGGCGTTAGCAAACACTTGTAGAAGTACGCGGATAAGCGAACCGTAACCCGTACCCGCATATAGAGGCAATAGGCGAGAAAGCGTCCAAGGAAACTGTAGAGGATCCGCACGTAACTCGGATCGCGACCTAAGATTTCCAAAGCCCAGTCAGGCGTAACGAATTTGCCACCACCAAGGAGTTCCTCCATATCAGCTGAGGATGCGGCCAGATTGGTTGTTGCTAATTCCTGTTCAGCTTCTGCTGTATGCTGTTGTTGTTGAAGGGCAGACACTACGTCCTCATGGGCCTCGAGAAGGGCTTCATCTGGAATGTAGTCCGGGACAACTTTCTTGTGAAGATTGTCTGCTACTGATTCTGCTAGAAAGATGTCACCATCTCTATCTGTTGGGTCTGCTGGGCCAATGGTCAGAGACGAATCCTCAACAGTTGGTGGTGATGCTGCTTCAAACGCCTGAGACTTGGAATGACTTCTTGAAGTGGCACAGGATGAGCCAGAAGATGATGCTGTGGTAGATGTTGCATCAGCTGTAGACGCTTCTTCTGGCTCCTCTAAAGCACTACACCGCCTCGCTATTGCTGCTGGACAATCGATGTGCAAGGCTTCTGGAGACAGTGCGTCTCTCTCCTTGGATTTCTGGCTGTTCCCTGGCGAAGGGACTTCAGCCGGAATTATCGCTGCGCGACCGGTACTAGTGTCCATTTCTCTCTGACCACGGTCATGACTTGATGTGTTTCTCGCAGTTCTTCGAGCGCCTCCTCCGCCACCTACTTCCTTTCTCACCACCACCACATCCGCGTGACCCGGCACCACCGCCAAAAACAACGCTGCATCCACTCTAAAAACGTCTTCGACCATCAAATTAGCAAAGGCCTTCGTCAATGCTCCCCAGTCGACACCTCTGTCTTGGGAAAATTTGATTTAGCGCTACCCTTATATTAACCTTAATGGGAACCCATCATCCCGTGTTGACAAGTCGGGGGGACAGCTTTCGTAACTGTAGAAGTAGTTCCACTCCCGCCATAAAGAAGATCCCGCTAAAATACTCGCCCCAGAAGTACTTGCCTCAGTACAGCCCGAGAATCCACGAGGCACTACCAGCCTTGTAGTATTTTAACAACTAACAGGATAATCCAAGTGGGGTTGGATTTTGATGTAGAGCCTTAATTGATAGTGAATCCCCTCTGAAAAAATTCAGCTCCTTTCGTGCCTAGTTGCTGAAAGACTTTGAGGAACAGGTTCAATGCTCTCCCACGTTCTTCAGAGTCAGGTCTCCGCAGAAGGATTTCAGGTACACCGGGAGGCGGCTTTGGCTTCTCACTACTTTTGGGCCAAGCGAATTTGGCGCGTAGTCGGTCGATTTCTCTGCAGGTTTCCTCAAGGGCAAAGAGCTCGAAGGGGGTGAGGCGACTACTGGATGAGGAGGAATCGGAATCGGGGGTCTTTGTTGAGGAAGACGCCTGGTCTCTCCTCGAGGATGACGAGGAACAAGAGGAGGAAGACGATGCGGCACCAGTCGTTGGATTTCTCGTAAAGAAAGATGATATGCCAAATGATGACGAGGAAGCTCCAAACGCAGTTCCCATGCCAGGACTTCTTGAAGATGGCAAAGATGCACCTGGATAAAGGAAATCACTGAGGACATTATCGAGGTGAGAGGTAGAACTCTTGCTGACGTATTTCTGGGCTGACGACCCTTCTCCAACGTCGTTCCCAGCGCCAGAGAAGGACTTCGTGATCCAACTGCTTCTTCCAAGGAAAGGACTTGCTGATGAAGGCTCAGACCGCTCATTCTGCTGCTTCTGATATATTTGTTTGAGCTCTGTCGCATCTCCAGCACTAGTAGCATCTTCATGTGAAGCAGGAGCAGGTCCACCCTCAACTACAGTACTAATGAGAAAAACCCTTCGACTCGTCGTCAAACTCAAATCATCGTCCGCGCCCCACTCGTCATTTATCGTCGCAAGTTGTAGCTCACCGCTTGCGCTGTCTCTACCAGCCAAGTGCAGCATCGCTTGCTCATGCTCAATGGCAGCGTCGAGGTTTGCGGAATTTCGCAAAGATTGTCTGCGTTCAGGAGTGAGGACTACTGCTTCATCGTTGTTTCTGTTCGCGTCGACTACAACTATTTCTGGTGCAGCTTCGGTCACTGGTGCTAATGCTCCGTCAGTTGCCGCATCTTGACTCCCAAGAAGTCTAGGAGACGATGACGTCGCCGATCCGACTAGAGAAGCAGCATGTGCCGGACAAAGCAGTCCCGTTGCTGTGTCATCATCCATTTCGGCAGGGGACCGGGGAGGTGTATTCACCATAGCCTGTTGCTGTTGATCATCTGTAGCCCCTTGTTGAACGACGCTTACTCGTCGCGGCAGTTGCCCCTCTCCTACATCCAAGTCAGGTGGAGCAGCCTGCAACTCCACTACTGTCTCCAGTGTCGCGAGAAGCTCGTCTTCGTCTAAAATGCCCTCTAGAATAGGGTTTAGCTGTCCTAGGCGGCCACTGGTGCGCAATTGAGAGATTCCTCGCACAACCGCGCAAGCTGGACACGAAGCAGAGGAGGTGGCTGAGGATGCGGAAAAACGATTATCACTATGAGGCGCTTGATTTGCTTGTGAAATCGATACGGAGGATGACGGAAGCGGGCCCGCCACCAGGTCCACCTCTGTATCACGCGTGTTGAGGTAGCCCTGGTCTCGTCCAAGCAAGTCACCTCCCGGATCCGGTATCCACGATAGCGAGACATTAGCTGAGGTTCTCCTTCTATTCGCCACGCCATGAACAGCATTCTCGTCCTGCAACGCCTCCTGCGACGCAAGCCTCTTCACCTCCTGTCGCCAGGTGTTAAGACTCGTCTCGCGTAGTGTCTCTTCCATATTGCCTTCCAGCAGTCTTGCAGTCCTCAACAGTCTGCTAACTTGCGTTCGTGCAGTTGGACGGGCTGGGTTCGAAGTCCTCAACAGTCTGCTAACTTCCGTTCGTGCTTCTATCATGTTGCCTTTATTCTCTGAGTTTATCTCCTCGGGCCGCTTCAATACTACCACATCACTGCTGCGTGAAATTCTTCCAGGTGGTAAAACGGAAGGACTCTTCTTGGCAATTGCATTCGCGCAAGATGTAGATGATCTCCTCCCACTTTTCCTCTCACAAGTAGAACTAGCGAAGGCTTCTGTTTCCTCCTGCCTCTTCTTCTCATCTACTTGCCTCACCAGAGTCCCATTCGCAGCTACAGCCTCCCAGAGTCCTGCCGCAGCTTCTGGAGGAGGCAAAAACTCCCGCAAACACCATGCTGCAAAGCTCTCACGCTGACCTCTAAACTTCACGACTGTGGCTACGTCCTGGACGAGACTGGGACTCCAGATGTCTCTGAGAGGCACGTTGTCTAGGAATTTGATGTGGCCGCTGACAGCACTTCGTACGAGGAGTGCGCAAGACTGGTCGGTGGTGGGGGACTTCGGCAAGCTGCTGTGACTGTGTGCGGCAACTACTTCCAATATTTCAAGAGCATGAAGATGATCTTGACCTTCTTCTAGCCGATTCTTCGCTGATGGTAAGACCACTATCCGCTTCCCCGGCGCTGGCGGCGCCCGCATTTCCTCCGATTCTCCCAGCAAACGCACACCGCTGGGTAGTCGACCGCTTCGTGTCACAATCGGACAGGGCCTCGCTTTTCCACCAGTGTAGCCGTAGTTACTCCACGATACGCTCTGGGCTGGAGTGACATAATCCGCATCGTCAAAGGATGCAGAGAAAGATGTAGTGAGTGGTGGCTCCATCAACTTGCGACTGTCCCTGACCGCAAAATACCTTAGAGCTCTCTCCTTTTCATCCCTGTGGAAATCCCTCAAGCATATGCGTCAGTATCTCCCTTGTATTGGAATTGGGGAGCATATGTTGTTTGAGGGAAGATGTGTGTCTACAGGGATGGATTAGGGGAAGCCTTAAATACCAACTCCCTGTATCATCGAAGTAGTTCATCTTCCAGAAGCCTGCCCAATATATGATTGCTCCCCTTTCGTTCTTGTAAACGGGTCGACCGCGGAAACTCCGCACCGGTTTCCTGCCATAATTGCCATTACAACGTTCGCCTTTGCCACCAGCATTGACAACGATGAGATCATGTTGAAGATGGTTTTCTTGGGAGTTCTCTACTTGTTCTTCTCTACTCTCCGAGGTCGTGTTGTAGGCAGCCACATTGCCTGAATCGATAGCGCCACACAGTGCGATTAGGCGATCGCGGGGTACAGTTGAAACATCACCGGTCTTGTTTTCGACGATGTAATACACGACCGTCTGAGTGGTCTCCCTTTCGCGCTTGTCTTCACCAACCTCTTTCGAGCTAACACCACAAGTCGTGTCTTTGCTGGATGTAGTTTCTTGTTGATCTATACACCTCCCTAGCACCGAAACGACCTCTACTATCGAGTTTGTTGTGCTTGTGGTGTCTACTTCGTTAGATGTCGCACTCGCACCACCAGATGTCCCCATCCCCACCAAAAGCGCATGATCCCCAGGCTTGAGCACGCCTAGATCTAAAGCTTCTTCTTTGGTCAATGGAAAGTTCCATTTCTCACGCAAACGCTTCCGTAAAAGCGGTCTCTGACTTCGTGGTAGCGCAAACGTGCGCATCACTCCACGAACTGCGCGGGATAGAGAGAGTGGTGCGGGAGAGGCTGTGCTAGAACTAAGATTTTCGTCTTCTTCACCGCGTGAAGAGGAAGTGCTAGAACTAAGATTTTCGTCTTCATCTTCACCTCGTGATGTTGGGCTTTCTCGCTGGTCATCTTGCTGATGAAGAACTACCTGATCCAGCCAGGCCGATCGATTGGTGAGTAAGAGCTTCAAAGGATGAGCAGAGGCGCAACTGGTGATATTAAAGCTCAGCATTCATTGGTCACTGACTCTGAACGGAAGAGACCTCCTCCAAGGCTCTCCCCTTTCCCTTCATTTTCCCCTGTTCTCTCAGAGGGACCCTCTTCGATTTCAGTGACCAACCTCTATGACCAATGAAAGTTGAGCCTTAATGATACTACGATCATGAGCATGTCTTGTTCCCGAACCAACATTTGTTCCAGCAGTGCAACCACCTTCGTCACCGCTATCGTCCGAAAACAACTCGTCCTCCAGCGACTCGTCGGCTTTTGTCTTGAAGACATCTCCTTCGAGGTCAGCGTAAATCCACCAAGAAGCGCCGTGCTTATTCATGCACTGGTAGTTCAGGCGTCCCAGCGGCTTGGTGCGTTGTTCCCCTTCGGTGTTGGCAGGCTCAGTGAGAGTAGAGGATGATGAACCGGCTTCTTGATGACCTTGCCGTCTTGATGTTCCCCTCGACTCTTGCGTAGTACCTTGCTCCCCTATTCCACAGAAGATAGGACCCTCTTCTTGTCCCCTCGTCGTTCTTGTCGTTGTCCGACCAGCGACGCTATCCGTGGCTGAAGATGATGTGGTATTTCGCAATGTCGTTGCCGCACTACTTCTGGCATCAAAAACACTGAAACCACCTGCACCTTCGATCAAGCCGTTATCTTCGTGGAAATTCTCGTGAATAGCCGGTAAAGTTGGACTAGTTGGCTCTCCTCGAAGACAGTTTGCTCGTCGTAATCGCTTACGAAACGCTCTTCTAACTCGTAGACGGAAGGAGGAGCGAGGTGGTGGTTCTCGTCCGGGAGGTCCGCCGGGAGGTCCGCGATGGGGTCGTCCACGATTGTCTAAGTGTTGAGCCGTTGTTGATTCACGTGTTGACCACGAGGGTTCAGGTGCTGAGAAACGTGGTTGTACTTGTCCTTCGTAATCCTCTTGTTCTCCGTTGTATCCTCCAACACCTACACGACTAGAGGAGTGATGTTCTCCAAAAATATCCCTCCTCCTCCCAGCACGCCCATGCAAGTCGACGAAGGAACCAGCTCCAGCGCGTGGTGGAGGGAAGAAGGTGTCTGGTGTTGCTTGTTGACGTTGAGCAGGCATCGGACCAGTCGAAGAGCTGCTGCTCGGTGTGCTTGTTGTATCGAAACTCGTCGGCACCGCTGTGTCATCGGCAATAGTCCTGTATGCAGAGGGATCTGGAATCGTGGTCGTTGACGATAGAGTCGATTCTCTTTGAGGAGCAGAGGCTTCAGCCGCACCATGCCTTTTCTCTCCAGCTTCAGCTTCCGTGTCTTCTTCCAAAATGTCCCTCTCTTGCCTCAGAACAAAGACCTCCTCACCACTGCTGAAGGGTCCCTCGGCTCTAAGTACTACGAGAGTTTGTGGCTTTGGCCTCACGACTTCTAGCTCGTCGACTGTACCTGTCCATTGACAGTGTTTCTGAGATGGGAAAATGCAGATGGCTTTCGTTCCTTCGAGTTTAGCGACTAGTCCGACGCAGCTCGGCGTAACCTTGCCCCAACCTCGACAAGGATGAGCGACTTTGACACGTACGAAGCTTCCGACTAGAATCATTTCCTGCTGCATCGTTCTGTGTTGCTCTCGCCCCCGTTCTGCATTTCTATTATTTGCTGACACAACCTGCAGCTGCACGTTGTAGTTTGGGTTCTCAAGGCGTTGATCTGCATGTTGCTCCCCGTAGTCGCTTTCACCAAGATTGTAAGAACAAATGGCACTCAGTTCTTCACGCGGGACACCACGAGTGTCAAGCACATGGCGCCGATCTGCACATGCGGGACTATGGTCAAAACGGACAAAAATACGCGTTGCCTCTGCAGCATCTGCATCCAAGTCCAGCACGGTTCCAGCTCCTTCAGTGGGGTGTCTAACGCGCAGTCCCGGTCTGAAACTTCCGATGTCGTCGTCCATGATGTCATCCAGGGTGTCGTCTAACAGCAACCCTGGCCTCAGAAAGCCAACTTGTGAATCAACACGCCTGCCACGGGTTTCACTATCTTTGGATGCCGTACAGGAGCCATCTTCGAGATGTCCTTCACCACCTCCTTCCAATTCATCGAGGAACAGAAAGTTTCGATGAAAAAATCGCTTTTCATCAGAAAATCGATGTCGAATCTCAGACCAGAAAGCTTCTTTTCTTCTCGCAGCAGTCACTACGTCAATGCCGTATTCGATTCGGACCAAGATCGATCCGCACGACGGCAAGGGCGATGAAGGGGAGTCGGGTGCGCCCTGATTGGCAAGTGTTAGACGGGTTTCTTGTAGAGAGAAAACACTGTGGCTGTGCTGGGTGGAGATCTAGAAGACGGCGATTGTGAAGAATCAATTTCCATCACATG
Source organism: Amoebophrya sp. A25 (assembly GCA_905178165.1). Lineage (NCBI taxonomy): Eukaryota > Dinophyceae > Syndiniales > Amoebophryaceae > Amoebophrya > Amoebophrya sp. A25. Next base: position 168,963 of record CAJINU010000119.1, on the reverse strand, counting down.
TTGCAGCAACAACTACAAAGCTGCATACATCAAAGACTCTACCTGATCCACCCCGACTTTCCTCCCACCCATCAGCTCCTGAAATTTCTGCCTTTTTGACTTGCGTGTTCTAGACAGGTGCAATCTGGGACACACAACATCTCTTGAAGTTGCGGAACCCGCGACAAAAGTCGCTGGACAGCAATAGCTCGTTTCTCCAAGCAATACGCGTCTACGAAAAAGACCTTTCCCGAGCCTCCATAGTTGAAACTTCACCACAAGCGGGTCCTCGTAATACTCGGCTTCGAACGTAGTGGTGGTGTCAGTCGGAATACTGGAGACATGGCCAGTGGGAATACTGCAGGGGTTGCTGGAGGACTCTCCCTCGACAGATGAAAGTTAGAGGACGAGGGCGAAATGAAGGTAGCTACACCTACACGAGTGCGATCAAATAACTATTAATCATAGTGAAGACGGGCTCGGGCTTCCAGACCAAAGATCAACATGCTATAAGTAATGTTGACACAACATGGATCCATAAGCATGAGCATCTTTTACCGCCCCTCCAGCACCAGCACCGGAATGTTCCTCAGTTAACGTCAACGACCCGCCTTCATCTACCTCCGCACCTCTACCCAACAGAGCTGCTGCTGCACCAACATGCGGCTTTGTCCGTGTTCGAAAGTGTCTCTGTGCGAATTCGACTGCCAACTCGTGTTCATCATCTATTTTGTTGGCTCTTCCCACGTCGAAATCCAGTATTTGGAGGCGCGCGGCTCGCCGCGTTGCCGAAGGTGGCTCGAAAACAATCATCTTTAGAATTACTTCATTTTTTTACGTCGTTTTTCTCTTACAAAGCAATTGTACACCACATCACGTGAGATTCAAGATAATGATGCAATTTGCCGTGTTCGGGACAACTGGGGCGCGGCGCAGGTTTTCAATATTCCTACATTCCTCATGCTCATTCTCTGCAGACTCATAGGTTGTTTCGCTTCTTTGTCTCTCATCTACCAGCGTATCTTCACTCACATCTATATTCAAGACCGGACGCTAACGCTATTGGAGATGGAGTGGACAGCCGACTGAGCAGTTGTAGCCGAAGGTGGCTCAAAAACCATCAACTTTAGATTTTTGCGGACTTTAGATTTATTTTGGACTTTGATTTGGAGCTAGCAATGTCTAATTTTGTGTCCTTGTTTCAATTGAGTTGACAAAGGGACAGCTCATGGGACATCACAACGCCACCTTTCATGCTTGCATTTCTCGTCACTCTTACCACGACGACCTTCTCTTTGACTTGGACTTATTGCAGTCATCCACTACTCGAGTCTGACTTACCACTCGATTAATAAAACCACAGGCAGCGACACAGTCAACTATCCTCTCCTTCTATCCCTCTCACAGACGCGCTGACTCCCCTTTTCTTGAAAGATAAAAACAGAGCAGGTTAAGGAGCTCCACAAGCAGTGCGCAGAGTAGGATGCTTTTCTCTTCTCCGAAACCGAAATTTGAAGATAAAGTTCAGCATTTATAATGATAGCGTGAGTTTGCTAGAGTTTCTTGGGAATTACCGAAGTGTTACGTCAAACCCATTGCCATCTCTGTGATGAGTTATGCTTTTACTGTTGGTGGCACGACAGGAGCTCCCGAAGTTGCTTGTTCACCAGGATCTTCTAGCCCTCTAACAGCTTCTCCTGGAGGGCCTTCATGCATTGCCTTTGCAGCTGGTTGCCCCTCTTGTAAAACGTTCTTCGGTATCTTACAGCTCTTCGGTATCGTTACAGTGTTCAAAATACCTGATAGTTCTGGCGCTTGTATTAGAGGTACTATTCTGGGAATTCATCTCAGGGATCTTCATCTGGGTCGTCCCTTTTTCCTCTTGTCTTTCTGTTCCAGATGACTGTGGAGATGAATTCCCTACACCCATAACTGTACGAAAATCTGCTCTGCGCGTTGGATTAGCAGTTTCGCCTCAACTTCAGCTCTTTCCGCTTTTCTCACTAGTTCACCTAGTACTGCATGCGGCGAATAATAGCTCCCTTTCTTTGGTGCTTTTGCTGGTTTTCCAAGCGAAGGGAGCATTTTCTTCATCCTTCGCAGAAGTGATCCGCCACGTTGTTGAGCAGGAGCACCTGCAGCTGCATCAGTCCCATCCAGCTGAGTTCCCATAAAGTCTTGCATGGATCCAGCTTTGAAAAGATTGATGACGCTTGATTCTTCGTCAACACGATCTACACATTTCGAACCAAAGGGGGGTTTACTTTTTACTGTAGGAGCTGGCTGGTCATCTTGATCGGAAGTTGCTGGTTGGTCCTCTGGAGAAGCAGAAGATGATGTTGTGGGAATAGTAGCGGGTGCAGCACTGATGGCAGTTTCAGTGCTACGAGAAGACGTGGATGATACATGATCATCACCTGAAGATGATGCGACTTCAGGAGTCGCATTATGACTAGCACCAGCAGTCCCAGCACCAGCACCAGTCTTTTTACCACTGGAGACGTCATCTTCTAAGTTTATAGAATCGCTGTCCTGTGGAGGTCTGTAGACGCCTTGGCCTCCGTCTACTTGGTGGACTGGATGGATGAGACCTGGCTTCTTCACGTCAACGCCTGTGCCAGGTTTGCCGTGGCCTAGTAGGGTTTTGTTAGAGGTCGGATGCGCATGAGCAGCAATAGGAAATTCCAGATGTTGTTCGTATTGCTATTGGTAGTAGTTGTGATGGGCCAAACCCAAAGTTGTAGTAGGTTTTGCTCATAAGTGTAAGTGAAAATGAATATTATGAAGGGCTACTGATGAAAGGATTACATAGTCACAGTGCATAAAAAGCGATATTGAGAGTAGCATGAGTAGTCTAGAGAAGTCAAATTTATTCCATACGAACTATGTTAATGTTTACCTTTACACAAAAATCTGAGTCTGTTTGCTTTTTCTTCTAGACCCACTAGTTCTAGATATACTAGTTCATTGATGTAATAGGAGTCAATATTTATATAAATGTAAGCAGATCTAAAACAATTTTGCATTGCTCCCGCGATCATGTGGATGATTCTTACTGGAATTCCATAACTTCAGCTTGATCGAGGAAGTCGTTCTGGATCTTCGTGAGTCTCCGCGCAATGTCGCCTGTCCCTTCTGATAGTTGCTCCATCTGTGCCGCAAACACAGCAAAGCCGTCTCGAGTGCATCGAGATCCTAGTTTATTTGCTGCAGCTGTTTGCTTATCTACTGCAGCAAAGGGAGAGGTGGAACGTCTTCCACGGGGAAAAAATGGGAATCCACGTCCAAACAAGGGAGCCCTTGTGCCAGCAGCAGCAGCAGCCACACGATTATAAAGAGCTGCTCCCTTTTCCATCAAACTGTCTCCTCCAGCAGCCGGATCGAGTTCCACTGGTGCAGGACTGGGATAAACCGTCTCAAGCAGCTTCTTGTCTTTCGATGTGAGGGAAGGGAGCATGGACTCAAGAAGTATGTTCCGCTTTACTACCACGAGATTTCTATCTGCGAAGGTCAGCTCGTCACGAAGTTGAGCTGCAACAGACACAAAATGTCGTAGGCCACGCAGAAGTGCCCCACCTGGAGAAAGAATCGACCTCTCCATCGTTGCTGCTATGCTTGCACTACTGGGACGAAGATGATGCTCGCCATCTTCTTGTGAAGCACTAGCAAGTCCTCCTCCATTATAGACCACGAGGTTGCTCTTGCCAATTCTCGCTAGTCCTTCATGTTCGTCGGTCATTTCCCTGTTGCTCAAATTTGTGAGCATGATTTCGCACACGTTCTTGCAAATCCGGTCTTGTTCCTCTTCCTGCGAGGATACCGATGATGTCCGATTAGAGAGCTGAAGAGAAGATTATAAAATATATTCTTAGAAGGACCAGATAAAATCTAGAAGAAGTGGTGATCAAACATAGATCATTCATCATACTTCATTCATCAGAAAGCTACTTCATCATGCACACCCTACTTCATCATTAGAGTCGCTAGAAGTGCTAGAAGTGTAAGTCTTGTTCGTGTTTGTGGTCTATTGTTAGCGATAGTGTCAGTGAACTTCCTCATCGTAACTCGTCCGTCTTCTCCCGAAAGACCAAAATCAGACCTGAGGCTTTGTGATAATCCGCTAATCTTTGTGATTGCCGGATCAATGATAAGACGTAGTTGTGCCACGTCATCGGCTAGTCGTTCAATCAAGGGTATTGCTTCTGTGGCGTCTGCCTGACCCCGTAAAGGGTTGCACGCATGATAGAACGATGTCGGTGTTGTGCTGGATGACAGTCGCGGTCGTCGTGGGGCTGAGGTCAATAGGTGATCTTCAAGATTAACCCCATTAAAATAGTTATGATAGGAAGTCATTTTGAAGAATAGTGATTCTCTTGATGTTGATGGCTGTCTCTTTCATGACTGTTAGATCACTTCAGAAATCATTGTCGGTCTCCTTTCTTGTTTATGAAGAGGGTGCAGTTCGATCAATACATTCAATATAGAAAAGTGGAACTCGCTGGAGAAGATGTTTCGCTGAGATGATGTCGAAATCAAGATATTTTCGCGTTGGCATGCATGACACCTACAGACATCTGTTCGTTTTTTCTATACACATGCAAGGAAATCAAGGTAGTTGGTCGTAATTGCATCTACTGATTTCATCTTCTACAACCAGGAGAACTCGTTTTCATGTGATGTATTTCTAGGCACTAACATACGCGTTGAAGTAGAAGTATCGGGATTCGGGCTTCATGTATGAGTGATAACGACGAATCCAGATTCGTCCGATACGATGACATTACACCGATGGTCACATCAAGAACCGACATAAAACAGATATTACAGCTCATAATTATCATTGACTCATCCGGCAATGCAGCTCAGATTAGACCCGTTTTTTTTTGTTACCTGGGTCTACGAGTTCCCGCACGGCGAGCATTCAACTACCCAGCGGGAAGCCTGAAGCACGACGGTCAGGCACTAAAAATACGCAAACGGTTAAGCACGACGGCAACCGCTATGCCTATGAACAACCTACAGCTAAGTAAAACTATAATGATGGACCATATTCTCGATGAAGCGAAACTCCGAATATTTCTTGCGAAGTCTCCCCGAAATCCTTACTCATACTCAGAAAGTTTGAAACTTTGCGAGCAATTTGCACACAGTAAGCAGACAAAGGCCGAGCCCATAGTCGATGGCAAAGGACTGGATGGGAAGGACTGAGGGGAGGCTGGCTACCCATGTAAGGTGCCTGCCCCACTTTCCCGCTTCAGAGATTGCGAGTACCGTGGCCCCTTTCTCGTCTCCTCAGATTCCTGAGACGTCTGGGTCTCTTGAATCCTCCAAAAAGCTTACTCACCTCAGAAGTTTTGGGTTGGAGCTACTGTCGGAAGTCGGCCCCTTTCGGATTCGACTTCCGGAAGGCTCCCCGCTCGAGATACTCGAGAAATTCCGCTCGACAGAGTGCTCGTAGCTACCCTCGTAGCTGACCCCCAAGCGTCTAGGGGTGGGGAAACTTTTTGGAGGCTTCCCAAGACCTCCAGTCTTCACGAATCTGAGAGGACAGCCAATGGGCCTACGGCGTCGGAGGCTTTAGGATGTGGCAGCGCACGCTTTTGCGCCTTCTTTCGGCTGTGATTCTGCACACAGTCCTGCCGGCCTCATCCTCAGCCACTTCCTTCAGCCTAGGCAGTTCAGAGCATGCTCACGAAGGAATCCCGACAAAATTTCAAATTTTCTGAGTATGAGTAAAGTTTTTAGGTTAGTTTAGGTTGGGGCCTACCATCCGATGTGGCAGACTTTAGCGGCTGCTGAGGTGCCTAGCAAAGTGGTTTTTGGTTTCATAGTCGAAATATTAATATTTGTGGTGGAGCCGACCTAACTAGAAAAAAGACAGACCAGCGGAAGATATAAAAGAGAAAAGGGCCACTATCAACAAGCATCCTGAAGTATCCTGCTAACTGCTAAAACTAACTAAGCGCCGGCGCTATCGTCGTCCTGTCAGCCCCATAGATCGACTACTGGATCTTCATCCTCTTGAGGTTGAGCTTGAGGAGGAAGAACCAAGGTGGATTCGACGTAGTTAGGCTCTAACCAGTAAGGAGGAAACAATCTAGGATCTGGATCCACAGTCTTTCTACTATGCTATGGCGCCTTATGGTCAGGCACCCGAGTAAGAGCGTTTCATTTGGGACATTACATCATATTCTGATCTCATGTTCATGATGATTATTATTATTAGGAGAAGGATAGACGGTTATCCACAGACCTACAGACGGCCCGGTGGGCGGAATCTGAAGCACATCGACGCGTTAGGCAAATTCAGGAGAGTCCTAACAAGAGGCGCCGCGGTCCGGGTGCGTTTGCCGGTGCCGTCATGGTAAGTAAGAAGAAGCCTGAGACCTCGAACCAACACCGAAAAAGGGTAAGCAGGTGCAGCGGTGAAGACAGCAGAGAAGCATCGTCGGGGGCATTTAGTCGGAAGCCGGCGCGCCGCGCCAAGGCAGCCCCACAGCGCCGGTCCTCCCCGCGGCGAGCCGCGTCGTAGTATGGAGCGAGAGCTCAACGACAGCAGCAGGCCAGCACTTACCAGGTGCGCGGGAAGGAAGCAGCGGCACTCCTGCACAGTGCCGCCGCTCGCTCGTATTGTTTCCGAAAAGCCAACGCATCACTGACCGCAACCCGCAGTCCCGTAGAAATAGCAGAGAGGTAAAACCGCCAAAAAGAAGAGCCAAAGCAGCGAAGGCAAGGCGCCAGCGGAGCACCACCAAAGGGCCGGAAAACCTAGACGCCACCAAGACCGTCTCCGCAGAGGTCGTCGCTGGACGAGACCGCCACGCCTGCCCCGCGGAAGCCCCTTGCCAAGGCGTTGCTCCAGTGGAGACCCTCCCGGTTAGGGAGGGGGGAAGGGCATCGCCTCGCAGTCCGCTGACAGGGGCGAGTTCCCTGCGAAGGAAAGCGGTGCCAGACAGCTCGCAGCCATACCGCTCCACCAGTAAGCGTAGAGGAGGTAGCCATGCCCCGACCCGTCAAGGGCATCGGAGTGCGCAGGTCATCTTTCGATGTTTCGCGCGGTAGTGTTGTCCCTATGGGACCCCGGTGACCAGCCGGGATGTTCATGATGATGAACATGAAGATCTTTCACAGATTGACATTGAAGATCAATCCGATCGAACAGGGCACTGCTGAGTACCGACATCGGAACAGATGACAAATCATGACCATCAGCTAGAAAATAAGCTGTGAAGGTGGATGATCTACAATTCATACACGACGAAGTAGAACAACGACAATTAACGACAATTATCATACAGGAATTACCTCTGTATCCTGCACCTCATGTTCTTATCTTTATGCATTTTTTGGTCTTGTCGTTCTTGTTCTGTGTTTAGTAGTTGTTTATGCTCGTGCTTTCTTGTTCTGTTTTTCAACAATTGATTGTAAGTCACAATATGCTCGTGTGTAATTGGTCGTGCGCAAAGTAAGTACATAGATTATTTTAGCTTTCTATCAATTTCAATATTCAATAATAGCTGACTTTTCGGTCCCTGTCAATTTTGTTTTTGTACAATTCCAATTTGTTTTTTCCAATGTAAGACTAAGACGAGTAAGAGTACATAAATATGTGAGTCACGACTTTGTTCCATATTTTTGATAACTGACAGAGGTCACTTATTTCATTTTATCATGCGATGGACTGATGGACTATGCATTGAAAAGAATCATGCCATATATATTATTCTTGAAAAGAATCATATCTGATTAAATATTCATAAACGTCCGGCTGGTGTTGAGAAAGAAATTCTGTTGGCTTTCGTCGGAAACGGAACAAGAACGAGAAAAAAAAAAGACAATTATATTTTGAAATCGAAGTCGGACTACCTACAACTACTACTTGCTTATAATTCAATATTGGAGGTACTATTACAAGTAGGTACATCAGAAACAATAGAAGAAGTGAATTACTCCGCTTCTGAGTACATCTTGTTAAGTTATTGTTTCTTGTTGGAGCAACAATCCAAGAGTAATATTAAATAAATATCTAAAAAACGTTGCCATCTAGAGCTTCACAATTGTTTTCATCTTGTCACCATCAGCGCCACTTTCTCCATGACCTGCACGAGCAGCCTGTTCAGGGGACTCTGTGTCAGTCGTGACGGTCTCCTGTTGACCTGGTTCGTCCTCTCCTTGAGCAGGCTTTCTTCCTGGAGTGATATCAGCATCTTGACGTCCACCTTTGGTCCCCTGCTGGACTTCTTCTTCAGCTTCTTCCACTAGTGGTACAGTTTCTGTTTCTAGACCGTACACTTTCAGTATTGGACCTGTCACGCCGTGTATTCTGGGTGGAAGATGCTGCTGTTTTGTTTTTAACTTCTCTTTGCGTTGTGCAATGACCAAACTGGTAGAACCATACACCTTAAAGTTCGGTCCACGTCTTTCTAAAGCAGTGACTTCTTGAAGATGACGACCACGCCCTTGATCATGTTGTCCTTGTGCTGTTTGCTGAAGGTCAACATGTGGATGATCTGATTCAGTTTTTCTCGGAACAAGACTCGTCATTGAAGAAGCGCCGGTGGCTTTGTACTCCTCCTGGTCCAACATACGACCCATAGAACTTCTCCTAAGAGGTACACCAAGGTCATGAGCACTGACGTGTCCGGATTCGGAAGTTTCGGGCGTACCAGTTGTAGTTCTTCCATGTGAGGAATCTATCTTCGCAGCAGTCGCTGACGACCCTCTATATGATCGTGAAAGAGCCCCCCATGCTCGATATTTTTGTATTTTTGCAAGAACAGGTGGAGCTGGAGGTGCACGAACTGCAGGTACAACTACAGTATCCTCGCCAGAATGACGAGAAGTTTCCGGAGTAATTTCCGGACTAAGCGGAGTAAGAGATGTCGCAGATGAAGTTGAAGACGGTCCTCCAGTTCCACTGCCTCCTGACCAAGTAGAAGGAGCTTCTTGGTCGTCTACCCCTTCGAGCTGCAGTGCTATCTTTGTCTGTTTCGCCACAGTTAGCAAACGTATGAAGTTCTCTGTCTCGCACTCCAAGCTGTCTGCTTCCGACAAGAATTGAAGTTGTTGTTGTTGTTGTTTAGAGATCGGCCTTACTGTTCTCGTCGTTTGTCCCTCAATGCTTGCGAAGAACGTGAGGCCGAGCTCCAATTTTGAGATGTGTTCCGAGAAATGCAGATCCAAAGCTGGAAAGACGTCAACCTTGGAAATGTCAGTTCTTGTCGTTGTGCTCGTAGTGCCCTCTTTTTAGAGGTTGAGAGTTGGCGTCTCTAGCTCGCAGATCTATGGCTTTCCTACTTGCAGAAGCCATAGAGATGCGCATAGAGATGTCAACTTCCAACCCTTAATCTTTGGTATCCTCCTGCTGCAGCTGCCTTACGAGGTCCAGAATCGGACTAGCAATTTCAAAGGCCACATGATTAGAGCGCACCACCCTCCTGGAGCTGCTCAGGGAGCGCACGACGACCCTAATGGAGGAGCTCCTCAGGATATTCATGCTTCATCTCTACTTGCTGGGTTCATGTTCTTCTGAGAATGATATGAGTACTTACTCTACTTGCTGGGTTCTTCATGTTCTTCTCAGAAGGATATCTACTCTATTTGCTGGGTTCATCGTGTTCGTCTGAGAATGATCTTCCTAAAAAGTACTATGTCAAGAGTCCATGTCCTGTGAGTACTAGAGAATATCATGTAAAGTTCTTCTCAGGAATGAAGAATTACAGGGGAACAAGCCTTAAGATGACCATTCACATGTGGGTTTTCCCGGTGCGTAGGTTCAGCGAAAATTGGGTTCTTTTCCATGTCGCGACTGCTCGTATGTTTTTTTAGAGCTACCACGTCGCATCCTTGAGCCCATCGATCCCCGGGCCTTTTCTCGCTTCAAAAAGAAGCCGAGGATGGTGTTGAGGATGCGTTAGCGGTAGCCTTAATTTTAGGTCTTTTAGTCGATTCAGATCTAGCGAGAACCCAACTTCAGCTGTTCTTACTGATGAGGTGGAATCACTAAAATCTTCTTGAAAGTGAGAGAGCATCCACAAACTTTCGTCGAATTTGAAGTGTCTCACCTTCACACTAACGATGCTCTGGACAATGAATTTCGTCCAATCTTCTACTTCCTCGGCACCTTCTTCATCTTCTTGAAACAATGCTTCTTGAAGATGATCTTGTTGGAGTTCGACAGTTTCTGGTGAGAAGTGTCCTGTTTCTTGCAATTTTTCTTGTCCAGCACTTGCAGTACTTTGACCTTGTTCTTGTTCTGGTACACGCGAAGATGCAGCACTCTCCTTTGCAGACCGCGTTCGCCGCAGCACGTTGCGAAATCGAGCCGCGATATTTTTTCTAATGTTGTAGTTCCTTGCCAAGTACGTTTTTTATGAAAGAGAAAGGAGGGCTGTGATCATTGATACAATTTCACTTGTCATTCCAATTCCTTGTTGTAGTTCTGTTTCTGATGAAACAAGAACAACAGCACGAAGCAAGTAGATGAACAAATCTTCTATTCAACTCTATCAAGGATGTGGTAGAAACATAAAATGAAGAAACTTACTTTGTACACCTACACCTCAACTGCATCTGGTGGTAATGCTTAGGCTTATGAAACATGATCTTTTTATCATATTATTATTATTAGGAGAAGGATAGACGGTTATCCACAGACCTACAGACGGCCCGGGGGGCGGAATCTGAAGCACAACGACGCGTTAGGCAAATACAGGAGAGTCCTAACAGGAGGCGCCGCGGTCCGGGTGCGTTTGCCGGTGCCGTCATGGTAAGTAAGAAGAAGCCAGAGACCTCGAACCAACACCGAAAAAGGGTAAGCAGGTGCAGCGGTGAAAAAAGCAGAGAAACATCGTCGGGGGCATTTAGTCGAAAGCCGGTGCGCCGCGCCAAGGCAGCCCCAAAGCACCGGACCTCCCCGCGGCGAGCCGCGTCGTAGTGTGGAGCGAGAGCTCAACGACAGCAGCAGGCCAGCACTTACTAAGTGCGCGGGAAGGGAGCAGCGACACTCCTGCACAGTGCCGCCGCTCGCTCGTATAGTTTCCGAAAAGCCAACGCATCACTGACCGCAACCCACAGTCCCGTAGAATGAAATAGCAGAGAGGTAAGCCGCAAAAAGAGGAAAAGCCAAACCAGTCAAAGCGAGGCACCGCACCACCGAAAGGCCGGAAACCTAGACAACAGCGAGACCATCCCCGAAGAGGTCGTCGTAGTGCTCCACCCAAGCAGCGCGCTCAACTACATGCGCGCAGCGAACGAGGTCCGCGAGTGCCTCAGTTGTACGTAACTGCGTGACATCCGCGCAGAACTTCCCGAAGAAGTGGCGAGGCGTGTCCTGTTCACCACAGTAGCAGGCCACAGGCTCCAGACCGAAGGGGCCAGCGTGTTTGAAGCGCGACCCAGACAGTAACTTGGCGGCAAAGGTCTGCACCTCTCGGGGGCAGCGAGCCTCCAACGGCGCAAGCGCCCCAGCCCCATCCGGTTCCGCAGAGACATCAGAGGGATCCTGGCAGAGCCGTAAGAACAACGCCCGCGCAGACGAGCGGGATAGCTGCAGCGCAGCAAGAACGTCGCCACTAGCACTGTCATGCTGGTGGTCCAAGGTGACAAGCAGCCGGTGCTCCTCGGCGGCAAGCAAGACCTTAATCGCCCCTTTGACGTTCACAGAGGAGAGAAGCGGAGGAGTGCACCCAGCAGCAGGAGCGTACTTGAGGAGGGCCCCAGCAGCAACGTCAGCCACGTCGTTGACCGGGTTCCCGATGTGCGACGGAGTCCAGTGGACAGCAGCGGTATCGTACACCGCACAGCAACGCGCGAAGAGGTCCAGCAGCTCGTGCTCAGACGCGCAAGACCGCTCATGCCCAAGGTGCCGGTTGGCCAGGAGTTGCCCGATTCCCAGGCAGTCGAACACCCAGAGCAGGGAGCGCGGCCCGAGGGCCAGCGGGTCAGCGGAGTCACGAGAAGCAGCGAGGAGAGCCTGCCGAAAGCCACGCGCAGCAGCAGCAATTTCCATGTGCCAAGCACTGAGCGCACCGTTGACAGCGACGCAAGCAAGCTCAGAAGGGAGCGCCGAATCCTGACCAGAAGAGGGAACCCCGCGACCGAGTATGAGAGCAGCGTACGCACCGTAAGGAGTTCCCGGGAGGTGTGCGCCATCCGTAGCCAGAATCGTCGCGACGTCTCCGAGCTGAGGCGGGAGAATCCCATCAAGGTGGAAGACAACCGGACGGGAGTGAACCGAGGAGCGGAAAGGCCGCAGGGGCGTTATGCGATTGGGTGACCAGCCAATACCACGCAAAAGCTGAGCGCCGACAGCTGTCCAAGCCGCAGGGAGCCGCCGGATTTGGTTATCGGAGAGCTCCGGCGCCATGGTGTGCGCCAGTGGTCGGGCAGTCGTGGCCGGAGTTGTAGTCCAAACGTGCGCACGAGAGACAGCAGGGGCAACAGAGGCGCCACACCAGATGGCTCCACGACACGCGGCGGAGGCATAGTGGTTGTCCGCGAGATTACCTAAGGCGGCGACAACAGCGGCACGCGCGCAGCCGCTGGCCAAGGGGTGCGAGACCGGTTCGTTCCAGGAGACCGGGTGAGTGTCAGCGGGAGACCCCAACACGTGAGTAGGGCGAAGCCAAGCGTGTCGCGTCAGCAGCGAAGACCGGAAACTTGTAGAAGGACCACGTAAGACGCTATCCAGGAAGGTGGCCGCCCGTTGCTGGTACAGGTTGAGGTAAGAGGAGAGGCCAGAGAGTGTGTACAGGGCCTCGCGTCGGACAGTGCGGGAAACACCAAGGACCAAGCGCGCCGCCACGTGACCGATCCGGACGTCGTACCTCCGCGCAGCACGTTGGTCGACATACGGGCCGATCGCGACGATACCGAAGCAAGCAACGTGATGCAATAAGGCACACGCCGTGTGTGCTAAGAGGGCAGTGCTGAGGCCCCAGGAGGAGGATGCCAGCCGGCGCAGCACCTGCACGCGTCGCTGACACTTCGACACAACGTACTCGAGGTGGTCAGTGAAGGCGAAGCCGGGGTCGATGAGAACGCCAAGCACTCGCAGAGATCGGACCGTAGTAGCGCCGCCGAGGTCAAGGAGCCCATCGGCACCCCAGTCAGCGTCCACTTCCGCTCGTCTAGGGGGATTCGATCCAGGGAGACGGTCGTCTTGCGGTCGCCGATGAGGGCGCTCAGGAAGGTTCAACCAGAGACATTCACACTTACTCCGTTCGAGCTTGAGCTTTCGCGTTTCCAGGAGCTGAGAGAGCCGAGTGAGGGCATGCCGCGCGCGTGTAGCGACCTCAGCTCGAGTGGCACCCAAAACGTGGAGCGTACCGTCGTCACTGTAGAAGCGAAGATGGGTCCCAGGAAGTTGGTTGAGCTGAGCGGAGAAGCCGCGCACCATTAAGTTCCACAAGAACGGACTTAAGATGCCCCCTTGCGGGATGCCACGATGGAGGCGGTAGCAAGTGGAGACACCAGGGCCAAGGCGTACCCGAAAGCGCCGATCAAGCCATAACGCAACGAAGCGAGTGATCGCCGGCTCCAGGGTAAGCGTGGCGCCCAACCTGTTCAGCAGCGTGGAGTGGTCCACCGAGTCGAAGGCACCCTGGATGTCTGTGCCAATAATGGCCTGCTCTTTGTCGCCGTTTGTCGTTGCGCGATCAAAAAGTTCTACAAGCAGCTGCTCGCAGTTGCGCCCTGGGGCGTAGGCGTACTGGTGTGGGTCTTCTTCGAAACCCGTCTCCTCGATGCGCGACAGTACAACCCGTTCCAGGATTTTCGTGAGCGAATTAGTCAAGGTGATCGGCCTCCAAGATTTGAACTGCGTCAGGTCACGGCCGGGCTTTGCCAAGAATACGATGATGGAGTCAGTGAAAGTGGGCGGCAGCGCACCAGCATCCAAGACGACTGAAAAGAGGAGCGCAAGATATCGTATAACGGCGGGGTCACGGTATGCTGCTGACGTCCATCCATCAGGACCAGGCGCGCGAGCAGCGTCAACTGCAGAGACCGCCCGTCTGACCTCGTCCTCCGTGACTTTCCGCACGAGTCGCACCCCTGGAAAGACCCGAGCACCAGTTTGACCCTGAGCGCCGTCAGGTGGGGGCATTGAGAACTTGTCCCTGTAGGCTCTACCCAGCGCATTGGCCTTATCTTCGGGACTGTGATGCCATGCACCATGCAAGAACAGCGGCTTGGTAAGGCCCTCGTCACGATTCCAGCCAGAGCGCCCGTCTTCTTTCGCTATGTATCGCCACAGGCCCGTGAGGTCATCCCAGTTGCGGGAGGAGAGGTAGCGCCGCCACCCATCTCGCCGTATCCGGGTGGCCAGAGTTCGCGCACGGTGGAGCTCTCCTCGGTCTCGTGCACGCTTGAAGTCGTTGATTGACGGGTGCCACGCATAGCGGCGGTCAAAGTCGCCACTGAGTCCGTCTGGGCCTCTGGCAGTCGGTCTCCAGATGCGACACTCAGAGTAAGCGACCCGGAGGACGGTGTCGAGCCGGGCAGTCATCTCTTCACCATCCAGCTGCTCTAAGTCCGCAGTTTGGGCGTCAGGGGCCGAGCCGAGTGCATGCCGGAGGTAGTCCTGGGCCCGCTGCAACCTCGCCCCGGTGAGAAGGCGGAGGTCGTACCGCGGCTGGTCGTTGCGCGCAGCATCGTGCCCACGCGCGGCACAGTGGGCATGGAGGTCAACAGAGAGAGGGAGGTGATCCGAGACGACACTTCGTAAGGCTTCCGCGGGCATCTCCGCTCCATCAGTCATGTACATGTCGGGGAAGAGGCAGGCGCCAGTGGGTGCCGGGCGGTAGAGGATCACATCTGGACAACTCTGCGGCTGACGCGCCGGATAGGTGCGGAGGTTAGGCCCACTGAGGCGCCACAGCGTGCCCTCATCATGCCAGCGCTCGAGCCAGGGTTTTCGCTCAGCATTGAGGTCACCAAGGAGAAGCGCAGCAGAGGACCCAGGTAGAAGCGCATCCCGCTCCACGCGGGTCAGGTCACGGACGCAGGGGGAGACGTACGCGACGGTAACTAAGAGCTCCTGCCAACCATCCACGGTCGGGATGAGAAGCGTCCGCGATGCAGCCTCGACTAGTGCGGGTAGTCGAGCTACTTTCCGAAAGCCGGTATGAGGGCTAACCACGAGGTGTCTTGAGCGTCCAAGCAGAAGGACACCGCCCCCGTGGTGATTCCGCAGACTGTGCGCAAGCACCTCATATCCATATTTTCCGAATTGCCGTACGAGCAGCGGCAGATCGGCGTCCTCAAGGTGGACCTCCGTGAGGCCTGCGATGTCAGCGTCCCAGTGAACCAGCGCGCGGAGGACTTCGCTGGTCTTGTTTCGCAGGCCCCGTACGTTCCATGTCACAGCCCGAAGGCCCAAAGCCGTGACATCTTCGGTGTCGTCTCAGGGTAAGTCGTCATCACCCCAGGGGGTGGCGTCGCCGCCGGCGAATTCCGCCGACTGGGACTGGGATGGCGGTGTATCCGGCAGGACTTCAACCGATTGGGAGGAGGCGCCGTCCAACGTGAGGAGCGAAGGCGTCCCCTCTCCCTTCTCGCGAGAGCAAGGCGCACGTGGGATGCGCATGGCGCATCTAGCATCAGTAGGCGCCGCAGCTTCAGGCAGCACACCTTTTCCAGCTAGGCGAGGAGGAGGGCCAGACGGTGGACCCATACCGCCCTTGATCGAGGTGCTACCTGTTGAGCGCATCCCAGGAAGAGGCCCCGGCGAGGGACGAGAGACACTGGGGTCAGGCTGTAGGGCATCCCGCACTTCGCGCGTGAGGACGTCCTCGAATCCATATTCCAGGCCGGTGCGCAGCGCCAGAGGGCGCCCCTCACTGAGCCGGCGGAAGAGTCGGTCGGGGCGATCCAGGCACTCGGTCACAAGGGCCGAGGTAATCCCTCTGCGGTTAAGCGTATGTAGCCAGTCAAGCTGTGACTGCCCTCCTTCAGCGGGACTAGTGCCTTTTCCCACGACAGAAAGAACCCACTGCGCGTCGCCTTCAGAGAGTGCGGGCCGGTTGTGCTTGCGCGCGAGGGTCGCGAGACTGTGCCCGAGTAGCTTCTGCAGAGCCGGCTCCCGCAGCCTGAACCTCGAGTAGAGGCGGAATCCGATCTCCATCACGTCGAGGTACGGCGGTAGATCACGAATCGCTTGGAGCACCTCCTCCTTACTGGCCTTTTCTGAGGCAGTGACCGGAGTCATCTTGCTTCCGGGGAGTGCCCCACAGTCACCCTCGCGAGTGTCACGAGGTGCCCCAGTGGCACTACTGCTCGGCAAGTCTCGGGCATGGAGCTCGGAGGAGGGAGGGGCAGTTTCAGCTTCACGCGCGAGGCGATCCAAGTACAGGCGCTTTCCCCTAGGAGTGATCGGGGCTCCTTTCCCGCTCCCTTTCGGCCAGCGTCGAGTCGGCGGAGGCGCGAGGGCCTCTCCCGCCGTAGGTAAGACCTCCTGTTGCTGCTCCCGCGGAGGCTTGACAGATGAAGACGCTTTTCCTAAGGAGCAGCCCAGCACCTTCTTCGCCGCTTTCTTCTCCAGCCCGAACTTCGCACGGAGGAGTTTCGCAACGGCCGCAGCGTGTTGAGGCTGTTCCACTCGGAGGTACTTCCAGACCTCGGACCGAGCAGGGCGCGGTTTGGTCTCGGAGGCACTCGTCGTCTCGTCGTTCGCGTCGCGTCGGGTGTCAGCAGGGACAGGATCCAACTCCCCAGCGCGGTGCAGTGAGCGAGGCTGACCTCTGCGGTGGTCAGGGGAGGGGTCGGCCCGAGGACGCGTCCCCCTGCGATCAGAGGGAGTGCTTGACGCTCGACGCCGCCGCCGGGAATCGCTGCGGGATCGTACGCGGGCCTTTTCCCTGCCGGGTAGCCGTCGCGGAGGCCGATCTACGTCTCGTGGTCCACGGTCAGGTGTGCCCGGTCGTAGCCTCTCCTCATCTCGACACCGCCGTCGGGGAGCACTCCGGGAGCAGGCACGTGTAACAGGCCTCAGAGAGCGTCCTCTGCGTCCTCGGCAACGACTCCGAGATCGCGAGTCACGCGCAGGACGATCTTGTTCATACAGGCGGAGCCCCCTTAGGTGTCTCGTCGGTCGGATGGTGTCGGACTGAGCAGGTCCTGCCGGAGCTGCCGGGAGACTCGCCTGCATGTGAGACATCCAGCTTTCCATAGGTGGCGCCCGCACCAAGGGAGCATGAGGAACCGTTGAAGCGGGGGTTGCTGGAGCCAAGGTAGGCGGAAGTGGTGGCGGAACTCCAGGAACCAGGAAGATCGGCGGCACCGGTAGCGGGAGGGTGGAGAAACCGTGCGGAAGCGGGGGCACGAGGGTCGGAGGCATGTTTGGACGAGACCACCACGGATGCCCCGTGGAAGCCCCTTGTAGCGGACCCCATGCATGGTGCAGCCCGCTGGACGGGTACGTATTCGGATCCATCGCGTTTTTCCGGGGAGACGAGCCAAGAGAGGGATCTATGATACCAGAGAAACAGGTGCGACCAAGAACAATACTAGGAAAAGAAGAGGAGAAAGGTACTAAATGACTACGTGTAACGAGGTGATGTGATGGCTCTACTCAAAGGAGGCAGAGGAGGAAAAACCATGCATGCATTCTGTCGAGGTAGGGCGGAGATGTGTCACTTGCGAGCAGAACTCCAAACCACGGCGGCCACACCGCAGAATCTCAAGGCGCAGCTTCAGCGACTCTCCCCAGGAGTCATCTCTACCAGAAGAAAGGCTCAGAGGACAGAGGCACACGTAGTCTCTCGTGCAGAGGTTCTCGCGGACCCACTCAGAACAGACACGATTCTCCTCAACAGGAGCAGCTACTTCTCTCGGAGAACAGACGATCATCCAGAGCAGGCAACTCTCACCAGAAGGCACATCACCGTAGCACGACAGACGTGGGTATCTTCTCATCTCAAGGGCCGGAACGAAAAACATCGACCGAAAATGTACCCCACTTTTTTCGGTCGTCTTTTTTGGTACTCTCAAACACTGTGGACGAACTCCCTCGGAACAGAATGGCGGTTCTCGTCACTCAAGGACAGACACATAAACGAGAGCAGAGCCTGCCCAGTGGCAATAATGATCACACAAGGCTCAAGACAGAGAGGGAAGCATCGCCGCAGGCACCAGGAAACGTGGACAGACGCTGTCGACCATGAAGCAGGGGCACTCTCAACGTCGACAGGACCCAGCGATAGGTCCCTGCGCAGCAGCGGCCAAAGTATGGCTCCATTGGAGACCCTCCCAGCCAGGGAGGGGAGAAAGTATCGCGCCGCAGTTCGCGGCACCAGACAGCTCGGCCGTACCGTCGCGGCAGTAAGCGTAAGGCATCCATGCCCCGACCCGTTAAGGGGATCGGAGTGCGCAGGTCATCTTTCGATGTTTCGCGCGTTAGTGTTGTCCCTATGGGACCCCGGTGACCAGCCGGGATCTTTTTATCATATGCTTGCTGACCTGGGGCTTGCGCTGCTTAAAGATTTCCTTGACGGAAAAAGGAGGTTCCGAATGTTGATGAGTCTCCTCCTGCTGGGTCTTGAAGGTGGCTGCCCTACAACGTCAGGAGTTGCTTCTTCCTCTGCTGCTGCGTCCTGTGCAACATCTGGCACTGCTACATACGGTTCTACCGTGACTTCAACCTCGTACCATGCATGTTAGAGCTACCACAACGTTCGCTTTCTTACGATTGTCATTGAGATTAACAGAAAGTATCTACAAGCATTAACAGTAGTAGTAGACGTCGAATGTTGCTGTCCAACCTCAGGTTGGAACGAAGATGGTGCTAGTGTCCTCTAAGTTATCTTGTTCTAGTTCTACAACTTGTTCTTGTTCATGTTGTTTGTAGTGATAGTACATATGTTCAGTTGTTTTGTACAGTGATATGTTGTTCTACAACTTGTATTAATCGTCGTTCTACAACTGAGAGCAGTGATATCTTGTTCTAAAAAGAAGTAATTATCGCCTTAATCATGTGGTGGCATTTTTAGTCCCGTCTTCCAGTCAGCCCTGATTTGTGTTCTGCGGGCCTCTTCGTCCAGCTGGAAGAACTGCTGGGCACTGCTCCATGTATTTTTAATCTTGTCAAAAAGAAGATAATCGGAGGACGAGTCACGCAGCTCTTTCTTTTGCTTGTTTGAAGGCTCTCCATCTTGTGCATGCGGTTTGCTCCTGTCTACTCCTGTGTCTTCATGTTCATCTACCTTTTTAGCGGGTGGAAAGGGAAAGTGTCGCGTAGTAAGAACCCGACCTTTGTATTTCTTTGCTGCTTCAACATTCTCATCTTTTGGTGGCGTCGATTCTTTTTTTGGCGTAGGAGGAGGAGCTGCTTTGGTCCTTGAAGCTGAGAAGTTAGAGGGATAAGTATAGATGAAGCACATCATCATGATCATCATCATCATCATCATCATGATCATCATCATAAGGAGCATAATCTTCATCACTACGACTACAAGAACTTAATAACATGATTATCTTGAATGATCGTTGACGATCATATTGATTCAAATTGTAATAGGTCTATAGGTGGAGGCGATCATATTATTCAAATTGTAATACATCATATTCATAGGTATAGGTGGAGGCGATCATATTATTCAAATTTTAGTAGGTATAGAGCATGATCCACAACGCCTTTTTATTCGGAACTAGGAAAATCATTATTAGAGCTTCTTTGATAATATGGACCAAGGTCGAGACCCTTAAGTGCAGTAAATCTTCTCCCAGAAGAAGCTCCACCTCGACTACCTCCACCTCGACTAGTACCTCCACCAGGTCGTGAACTAAGAGCTGCTTGTAAAAACGTAGTTTCTCCAGTAGATGGATCTGATTCTCGATCTCCAACTAAAGCGTCGAAGGACCCAGACTTGTCTCCTGCCTCAACATTTGCACCTGTTTGCTGTTTGGCCTTCATTCGGTCCACCTCCTTCCATGCCCATTTGTAATGCTCCCGCACGGCCGCAAACTCATCGTCATCGTACATGTTGTGGACGTAATCAACACGAGGACTGGCATCGTCCTTGTAGAGGTGCTCCTCTCCATCTTCATCCCCTCCACGACCTGGTACGATCGAAAACTTGAAAGTGTAGCTCTCTCTGAATGCTCCTCCTTTTTCCTGCATCTCTTTGTCTCGCCTCTTCGCCTCTTCAAGGATTCTTGGTGGCGCAGTCTCATCAGGATGAATGGACGCAGCAGCCTGTTGCTCATCTTGCTCCGGGTCCGCCTCCTCAAGTTCGTCTTCAGCTTCACCTAAACGTGCTGCAGCACCGAAAACAGCACCACCAAAAAAATGGAGCTCACGGTTAAGAACTTCTGGCGCGTCACTATGGCGATCAAAGATTTGCGCCAACAGTGTGTCCTCTGCATCCTTTTTCCGCTTTTGCCATCGTACGTGCTCAGGCGACCTGGTACGCATGATAGTGCTGTCGCTAGGAAGCGTCTTCACTTCATCTGAAGCCCTGATCTTGTTGTCGTCTGCTCGTTGAATAGCCAAAACAGCACTTAGTCCGTCGGAGGGTATTTGCAATGATAGCGATAGCGGAACGAGATGATGGGGTAGTTCATGGTTTGTATTTGTTGGTGCGGGCACCAGAGGCAGAGGCTGTTGTAATTTTTGTCTTCCATGTTGTACTAGTGACGGAGGGGGTGCAAAGGTCCATGCAACTGGAATAGGCTTGAAAGAAGAATATTCAATACGAACTTCATTGTCATCTTCGTCGGAGTGGTACACTGTGGAGAAGGTCTCAAAGACAAACTCTTCGTCTGACGAGTCCTCGACTTCAGCATCGATGTCACCTCCTCTTCCTCCAACATCTGCTCCAAGAACAGCTCCATCTGCTCCAAGAACAGCTCCATCTGCTCCAAGAATAGCATCGCCACGACCTGTATTAGAACAAGTATACATAGGAAATCCATCTCGGCGCTCATCATCTGGGTGCCATTTTCCTCTTGTCGTGGTCTTCTACTTCTCTCTTCTTCCAGATGACTTTTCTCTTCCAGATGAATTCCCTACACCCAACATAACTGTAGTTGCTGCTCCAAGAACAGCTCCAGTTCCAGCCGCACCTGCTTCAAGTTCAACGAAGCTTCTTCCAGTTCCACCATATGAATATCCTCCAGTTCCACCATATGAGTATCCACCAATATGAATATGTCCATATCTGAATGCTCGAGGATTCCACTCTTTCTTGATCATGAACTGCAGTTCAGCGTCGTGTTGCGGAGTCTCGTATACTGGTGGAGGATTAATATGGCTCGAAAATGGAAATTCAAAAATTTTCAAGTTTTCACCAGGAGCGGAAGCGAAATGTCGGCTGAGCCATTTGAATCGAGAGCCTTCTTCTTCGAAATCCCGCGGAATCTTTGCAAGTTTCTCAACAGAGTCTGTCCTTGTTGTTAGACGCCATGCTATCTATGTGTCCCCTATCTATGTATCCCTCTGGAAATTATCCGTCAAGCATATAATGCGTTGTCAGCCTCTCGTCTCTCCCCGTACTATTGGACGAGGGGCGCATGCATATGCTTGAGGGCTCCTGTCTACAGAGATGGATCAGGGGAAGCCTTAGGAATAGCCTTAATGTTGTTCTTGTTCTAGAGGCCATTTGTTCGAGGAGTTTCTTGAGAAAATCCTCCGAGGGTTCTTCGGTCCCAAGCATGGTCAAAAAGGTCAACAAAGAATTAGTCTGCGGACCACCCGGATTACTCAGAGACAAGGCTGCAGAACTTTCATCATGTGGCGAGGCCCATATTGAACTTTCAGAGGCATGTCGTGGCAGCTCTGCAGCTGCAGGGGTGGAGGTGGTCCCATGACGAGAATGTAGAGGAGAAATTATCGGGATGGCTTCCAAATTCGAGAACAATTGTACATCGAAACTTTTCGACACCATTCCTCGTGCTGGAGCAGACTGTTCGTTTCGTGGCTGTAGTTGTTGAAAAGGACGTCGAGGTGAAACAAGTGGTTGTAGTAATGAGAGTATGTGACTATGAACTGCGTGAGCGCGAGATAACCAGTAATATTTACCAGTGGCAGTGCGCTCCTGACAACATAAAAGAGCCTTATCATCTTGAAGAGGACAAACCCAAACGACAGCCCTTCGAAGATCAACTAACTACATCTTCAACGTTACAGTTACTCTTTCCTGATTATATCATTAAAAATGCAGTTCTTTTTCGTTTCATCAATAGGACGTTCCAAACTCAAACGTTGATGAAATTGAAAGTAGTGTACTAGTACTAGTAGTTATAGTTATAGAATAAGGTTATTATACTAGTGTTCGTCCTTGAGAGGCTTGAGTCACTGTTGGCAATGTCCCTGGGGCTTCTCTCCTTCCCTCGACGGCAGGGACGATAACGCGCTTGACGTTCCAAGTTGTACTCCTTAGGCTTTGGATGCGGGTCATCTCCTCCTGCGGAACCTGGTCTTTAGGAAGACGGTGAGAAGACCACAGGAGAGAGGAAGCCTGTCGAAGAATGGAGGAGTAAAGTATTGCGTCTTGTAAGCACATCGCGATGGCATTGCTTCGCAAAGTAGCTGACCAATCGGCGTCAGATTTGTAGTAGTCTTTGATGAAACGCTGTGGAGGAGGAGGCGCTCCGCTTTCAAATTGAAGTAGCTTTGCTTTTGCCTTGCTCTCCATGACACGCGCGAAATTTCCCTTTACTTTCGATGTCGACGCTCCGATTAGAGGTGAAAGACTACAGTTACAACCACGAGGAAGCACTAAAAAGAAGCTCCACCTGTTGATGATTGATGTATGGCCTATAACTAAAACTAAGTGCTACGTCGGTGTTGAAAATAACAAATACTTAAGTAGAATGCGCATGCTCTACTACTGGAGCAGGTAAAGGTAATACTAGCACACTAGTAATAATAGTTGTTGCTAATCCAATATTTGTATCAAAACAGATGTTGACCAAAATCTTCACGGTAATCAGATAGTGTAACAGATATCTTTCTCGACCTCAGCCTTAAGTCAAGGCATGTTTTCAGTCTGTGCGCTACAGAGGTGGATGCAGGATTTCTGTGCTTGTCGGTCTTTGTTGCCTCCTCCCATCGTGCTAGATTGATTTTGTGAGTGTTCTGTTGTCGATCGCCATAGAATGCAGCAGATATGTCGTCTTTCCCAAAATTTCCTCTGAACGGAGCGACCATGCTTCTGACCAGCATCTCCTCTGCCTCTTGAAGAGTTAGAGGGAAGATGAAAAAGTAGTAGAGACACACATCTACGTCATACATCATAGGTCGTGGTCCTCGTGGATGGGAGTATATTAAGAAGATCTAAGTAAAGGAACAACCATTAGTTTTAGTGTTAGTCGCAACAATGAAATTCGAGAAACAAGGAGAAAAGTGCAGCGTGTGATGAGCTGAAGTTAGAAAACCAGATTTGGACAACAAGATCTAAGAAAAATAAAGCCCTTAACTGTTCTTTCACACGACGGGCTCCAGGCGTATCGCCATGTTGATAAGATGAAGACGCAGAGAGAAAGGACGATACTTCTGAGAAGCGCTTTTTCGCAGAAGTACGAGGTCGCGATAATTTTGTTACCCCTCCTGCCTCATTACGCGCTGCGGCACCATGACTATTTGGAGGCCCGTCGACAACGTCAAACTTGTCCTCTCTGTTCAGGTGCTGCAAGAAAGACGCTTCTGCCACTCCTGAAGGCTCTACTTGTTGCGAAGTAGGCAAAGTACTAGGCGTCTCCATGTCGGGCATGAACATATTGATATTATTGCCATCAACAAAAGGATCAGGATGTGACATATTGTATGGGGTCATCAGCGAAGATGAGGGAGTAGACGTTGAGATGCCGGATGATGAGCTCGCAGCAGTTGACGAAGTAGCTTTCGTACAGGCGGTAGTGCCGTTCATGATCAAATGATCATATTTTTCTACTAGTAGACGATGATTTTCTTCATCATGATAAGGCTTTGCAACATCTACGTCTCCTTTATAGGAGACGTCGACAGCGGAGCCAGCCGAAGTCGAATGCGGTCTACTAGACTCGACATTCCACGAAGGAGATTGTAGTACAGGAGGTGATATATTCTTGGTGTCGCTGTCGTAGTTGTAGGAGTTGTAAGTCGCTGGATATTTTTCGCCTTTCTCGTCCATGTCCTTGTAGAAGTCCTTTGCATAGAAGTGCTTGTACATCAAAGTTGTTTCATAGGAAAGTGTTGTGCTCGTCGTTCTTGAAGTGGTACTAAGATAGGGAGTTGATGTGCCTCCACCAGCCTCTCCACCTTGGGAGCAGAAAACCTCCTGGTGCAACATGTAGAGCAGGAGGAATCGGATTTGGAAAAAAATCAAGCGCGGCACATTCAAGATTTTGATGGTCGTGCCGCTTGCAGAAGGATAGCCGCGGTGGTGCCGACGAACTCCAGCTGGACGACGTGTTCTTGTTCTAACCGTATGAGCCTCTTGTCCACCTCGACGATGAGCTTCTTGTCCACCTCTACGACGATAGCAGTAGAAGAAGTTGCCCTTCTTCCGAAAGGTTCGTTGATACTCATGATCATGTTCATGTTCAAGAACTCTGCGTCCGTACCAAGTGGAATCCGCGACATCATCACCATAGTCGAAAACTCCATGTACAAGAGCATGCTGATCTTCAATAAAGTCGCAGCAATCTTGAAATTGAACGCTGTTGACTTCATCGTATTCTTTCACCGGCTTCAACATCTTGTGGATATCGATGAAAGGAACGTAGTCGATTATATCTTGCATTATCGTCCAAGAATAAAGAAAAAAATTTTAGTTTATAACAATGTCATGTCGATATCAAGACTTGATCTTGTTCTTGCTGCTCTAAGAATAGGAAGATTAAACTACAATTTTTTCAAGTTGAATACAAATATATGTCCAACAAGTGGACGGTCCAAATCCAAGTGAATTCTGTCACGTCGTCATTCTTAGCGTTCCTGGTAAGCGAACAAAAAACCTTGTCGAGGATGAGGTAATACGCCCAAACCTATACCTATCCAATATGTTTGGCGAATCACTTAAACAACGACTACTCTTCTACTTCTTCTAGTTTGCGTATGCCATCAATACTGAAGGCATATATCAAGAGTGCGAAACTCGTTGAAGTGAAGAAAATCAAGTTGCTCAAGGAAGACCATGAAGGGGAAGTCGTGGGACGACGAAAATTATATACGAGGTTAGGGATATGATTAAGTTTTTTTTAGATAGTCTTAGTACTCGTCAAATTTGAGAGGACTTCTTAACGACGAGACCAGTGATAGGATTGGTGATTGAGATGAATTTGAATTATCTTCAGAGATAATACTTAGATGATTTTGATAAGATAAGTACGAGTCTGTAGTGTACAAAATTCCTTCTCATCGTTCGACTTCGAGCTCGAGAAGCTTGGGCTTCTTACAGTAGACCTCCTAAACTGCGTTTTTTTGATTGGAGTGAGATGAAGATGAAATGAAATGAATTGCAGTGAGAAGTATTCAAGATGCAGTAGTGCTTGCAGTCTTCATGATTGATATGTAAGAAGATGTTAAATAGCGCTCAAGAAAAGTTCCAGAATGACCACGACAGGAGCATCACAAATTTCATGATCATTTCATCTCAAATTTTGTATCTTCACAGAAGAATGAGAGGATCCTCATCTTCACCACAGAATAAACCCGTTTTTGCAATAAGCGGCCTTTGGCTTTGCAGCTCTCAACGTCTTCATCAGCAAACAGATCATGGGTTCACTCTTCATCACTGGCACAGAAGATTTTGTTTAAGTTTCATCACATCCTGATCAAGTCGTCGCTTCATCTTTTCATTTTGTGGCGTTCTTCTGGTCAAGAATCGGACTTGCATGATTCACAACATGCAGGCAGACACTTAATATGCTCGTCATTCAGTACGCGTAGGCGAGTTTGGATTATGTTGATAAAGACGAACACGCAAACTCATTCTCAGGGGAATGCACCAGCATCTCGACGAAGAGCACTATCTTCGATATAAGGTAGCCTTCGCACGGCAAAGAAGAGGAAATCCGGATGCACGCAGTGCAAGAATGTGTACCAATTATTTAGAAGGTCAAGGAAAGGAAGCGCGAGGAGGAATGCGGGGTGTGGGGTACTATCAAAAGCGATTTTGCGCTCCCATCTTCGTGTTCGGAATCTTGGTCTTCCTACCTCAAGAAAACGACCCTCTTCGAAGCATGGTAAATCTCATTACCTTCAGGGGCTCCAATAAGACCTGTGTCAGTTGATGTATTTTGCCGCAGAAGTACATCGTCGGAGCTGGCGCGCGGCGATTCGTGAGTTGAGTCTCTAGTTCATTCTGATCGTCTTCAGTCATCACATCTCTTACGTCCTCTAGAAACTTTGCAAAGCTAGCTTCCACTGGACTGAGAGTTGCTCCTAAATACAACATCTGATGTTCTCGGTCTTTTTCTAGAAGACCTCTGGTTACGCGAGCAGTAACATCGATGAGTTCCACAATCCTGGACTTGCTTGCGCGAGCTTCCTCTAATTAGAGCATTCTATTTTTGATTATCCATCCCTGTGGAAATCCCTCAAGCATATCATGCGTCACCAGTAGTTCCCTTGATGTATTGGCGCGCATATTATCTATGTGTGAGAGAGGGATCGATCCCTATAGAAGGAATGGATTTTTAGGGGAAGCCTTAATTTAAGGAGGTTGCGAAAAGACGGAGGTTCTTCTTGTTCGGAGTTAATCTAGATGAATCGTCCGCCATGAAGCCCCAAGAAGAATGGTCCTTGTCTGTTGCATCTTCAGCAGTTTCCATCCGTGCTTCGTCAACCACAACATAGCCATCCTGTAGTTCTGCTCTTGTAGTAGCATCTTCGTGTTCGTCCGTCGCCAAGGAGAGCATTATAGCATCTTCATCGTGGAGGAGTGCATGCAGAATTTTTTCTCGCCCCATATTTTTTTTCATCATCGAGGAGTTGGGCGAGGAGTCAGCACTACTTCCCACAGCATCCAGAAGGCAATCCCACGCCTCTGCTATGAGCAACGACGCTGCGCCGAAGAAGACCTCGGTGGAGCCTTGTTCCTGCATCAAAAGGGCCATGTTCAGCAGCAGCGGACGCGGCCATTGTGTCAAAGCTTCGCTTACTAGGAGTGTAGGGTAGTCGCGCTCGTTGTACAATTGTTCCTCATGCTCGTATAATTGTTCCGGTACTTCTAGCTGCAGCACTTCTTGTTTTCCAAAGGCACGCGCAGCTCGCAATAAGGATGCACCGTCTATTTCTGCCGTGTTGACGCGTCTTGTCTGAGCAGGGGAATCGAACAAACCTCCTTCTGGAAGAACATGTACATGAAGACCTCTTTGCCTGTAATCATCTATCACTACTTGAAAATAGACTGTCCTCTCCCCTGGTGGTGGCCCTTGTTGGGGTAGTTGTTCGATTTCCAGCTGCGCCTCTAGAGGCAGGAAAAGACGAGCAGTTCTTCGACTTTCACCTTGCTCTACTCCGCCAGCGAGGGCTCTAGTAACAACGGACAGCCAGGCACAGTGAGCCTCTTCAAAAACGTCAGCACAGTCACGGGTCCACGCACACGCTGACTGCTCTTGGTCTTGGGGAACATGATCCACACCGTTTCGAGCTGGAGAAAGGAAAGTCCCATCTGCTCCTTCCGCAAGATGGCAGTCGTTTGCCTTTTCGTTTTGAAAGAAGGCAAGACCTATTTGTACTAACGCGGGGACACACAAGTTTTGAATGATTCGAGTTAATAGATCATGACGAGGACTCTCTTCGACTTTACTACATGATCCTCTAGCAGCGGCTTTGAGGTCGTCTAACAAGGTTTCCGCATTCTGTGCCAATCCCTTCAACAAGCGCAAAAGATCGGGGAGAGGCATCCGCTTGTTAGAGAGAGGAAGTGGAATTTTCATCAGGGACGAGGCTTCCGCCTCCTCTACCTCTGCCGCTCTCCGTTGAGGTTGACAACGACCTACTTCTAAGTAGTAGCTAGTGGCACTGCGAAGAGCAACTTCTGACCATAGTTCCAAACGTGGCAGATCGCATGATCTCCACGTCTTGTTAGCAGACCCAGACAGACACAAAAGCTCAAAGACTTTCAACTGCACTGCAGCTGGTCCAACTGCTTCTTCGATGTCCATTGCGGTCAGCGATTGGGACGCAAGACAATCTAAAACAGCTGCAATCGCTACCACATTCCTAGTATCTCCCGTCGCTCCTAAGAATTTTTTTCTCCTATCATCAGAGTCGAGAAAAAGTGGTAACCAGATAGCCTCCTGTCCTTTCAAAGCTTTCGTAAGACTTAATATTAGCCCACCCGTGTTGGCACAGGAACTACTCTCTTGTTGTTGAGCTTGAGAAGTGTGGATTTCAGCTGATAATCGGTTCAACCAGAGTTCTATACGTTTGCGCCAAGGTAATTCGTGAAGCCACTCTCTGTCGGTGCTGGAGACAGCATATAGGCTAGAAGGATCCATTGCACCTTGCTCGAGCTGCTGCAACAGGTTGTGGATTTCATCGTCAGACAGTAGAGTCTTCTCACCTTTCTTGGCGAAATGTAGGCCTCCTCCTAGTGACTCTCGACGTTTCTTCTCCGCAGCGTCAAGATCTTCCGTGATGACGCTCACTCCGACAAATGAAGCTAATACTCGGAGTTCTTCAGAAGTGGACAAGGCTGCATTGGAAAGATTGGAGGTCCTTCTTGTCATATCGTTCTCGGCAAATAAACGTACTAGGTCTCCTCGTTCCACGAGGTATCCGCGTAATCCCTGCATATCGTTCTCGGCTATGAAATTTCGCCAATTCATCTTGTCCTCAAGAGGAGCATCAGCATCTCCTTGTTCTCCTGCGCAAGTACTAGTCGCTTCCAACCAAAGTCGCAATTCGTCTACAAACCAAGAGTCCAATCGTTGAAGTAATGACGCGTAGACTCCGCTTCCGATGTGAGCCCTGCTACAGGAGCAACAATACACCAGCACTGCAAAGTGTAGCTGCGTTCTTGAGAGGTGAAATGGATGTGTCGGTGAAAGTCGCGATTTAATAGACCTTTCGAAACAGTCGACGAGGAGAAGCTTCTTATTCTCAAGTAGTCCATGCTCCTGTAGTTGACTTGGATTGTTCGTAGTTGGTAAAGGTATGGACTTTGTAATCGCTTCAAATTCCATCCAGATGTTGCGTAAGATGTTGCGTAGCGCTTCACTTGTCGATGAAGGAGCGGCACTTAGTCCGCCTCCTGCTTTACCTTGGTCCACCACTGCCTCGTCCATGATGTGGTTCACAAGGAGCTCCGTGGACCCTTGGTGTTCTGCGTATCCGTATGCTCTTCTTGTTGCGACCATCATTTTTGTCTGTCATGCAAATTGCAAAACGCGATTCCATATAAGCTAAGCGAGCAACATAACAAGATTAGCAGCACTATGAGGAAATCGATCACTCTTCTTCATCTTAGTCCTAGTCCTCTTCTACTAGTAGTCCTCTTCTACTTAATCTGTCCCGTGACTGGTTAAATCTGAGGATCAGCTGTTTTTGTCGTACAAGGAAGTGGTTGAAAATTACCGCCACGAGAATAATGACTAAGCGCTACTACCCATACTCTAGTACAGTTGTTGTATATATAAGTATTGGTAGTCAGCTAAAGCTAAACCCCCTCCAAAGAGATTTAGATGATCATGATTTCATCTTCGAAATTTGGATCACGACTACAAAAATTTGATTCACATCAAGAGGACGTAATCAATTTCAATTACAATTTGTCTCTGTTGTACCACTAGCTACCACAATTTCAGTAGTTTCATTATTTAAATTCTTGAACAGCGGCATCTCCACTACATTTGGATTCGCTGAAGATGTTCATCATGGTTCTTCACTCTCGAACCATGTTGATGAGAGATCGTAAAGTACAACAACCTCAAAGTGGACACTACGATCTGGATCAGGATCGGGGACATGATCCGCTTATTTTCTGAGTCTTTTTTAGGTCACGCCTTCCTCTTGTACCTGTTTCCAAGATAATTTCTTCAGGTTCAGACATAAATGTATTGATCCATGGATCAAGTCGATACCAAGAGAACGAAGATGCGACAACATAGCATGCGTACAACTTATTTTCAGACAGCTCAAAAAGTCATGTATTCGATAAACTGAAATAAGCGAGATACTCACGGGAAGGAAGAGTAGCCTTGATGTTAAGGCTTAACTTAAAGCTACCTGCTCCCTTATTTCAGTCAGTAAATCGGTTATTTTCAGTTTTCGAGTATAATCCTAGTTCATCAACAGATTTCGATTTCGTCGCGCCAGCTCTCGTCACCGTAGTTGAAGAAAATTCGTTTTCTCTCCACATCCAATAGGCATTCGCGACCTAAAGGGACGATCGCTTGTGGATCGACATGGCCTGCATGGATGTTAAAAACTACTGGCATCTTATCTGGTAGAGGTAGAGGGCCAGCAGCAATGGAACAGGTGTAGTCAACGTAGTGTTCTTTCAACGCTTCTAAAATGGCAGTTTTCTGTGCCTTTCTGAAACTTTCGGGATCAGGTCTGGCTGTTTGGCCTAGAAACTCGATTTTCGGAAGCGCCACGATAACGCCAACAAGATGCTTCAGAAAACCACGTAGACTCAAGGCGCGAATCAAATCTGCAACAGAGCCAGCATGAGGCATAGACTCCGAAGTTTCCAAGAATAAAATGATTCTTTCATCAGCAGTAGGAACCCGAAGAGGATAGCCAGAAGCGAGGTAAGTCATCAAAACTTCAGTACAACCACCAAAAAGAGTTCCGCGAGCGAACGTTTGTGCGTCTTCTTGCCCAATGAGAAGAGGACGTTTACGAGGACTACTTGTGTCAAGATGGGCATGTTCTTGAAGAGTCTGACCTTGGCCTTGCTGACCACCTCCTACTTGTTGATCTCGTTGCAAAAAATACCACGCATGTTCTGGCGCTGGCGTTTCGCGTGGGGGCAAACTTTGTTTCGATGGATCGAACCAGTTGTGCGCATCAGGAACGAAGATTCCGTGAGGCTTTAGCTCGAACCAAGTTCGTTTCAGAGCTGCTGTGATAGATGCCTTAGTGTAAGCGTTCACATGCGGATCGACGCCTGACTCTCCAAATTGGACCAAGATCGCACCACCATAGTAACAGGGGACACCCAAGTTCCACAACTCACATTGTAAACTTGTGATATCAGAATAACCGAAAAAAGAGGGAAGAAATTCAAATTTCTTCGCTTTTATTTGATGAAGATCCTCCTCGTCTGAAGCAGAACTACTTGGTAGTCGTAAAAACGGTCTCAGGCGAAGAGAATCCAAACCTCCGATAGTGCAAAAAACGAAATCGTATTTCTTTTCGCCTTCGGAAAACAAAGCATCGTTCACCTCCTGAGCACGTTCTTGCGGAGACAACTGCACTATCTTTCTTGATGTGCTCGTCGTGGTGGAGGTCGGCTTTGGATACCTCTCTTCTGTGAAACTGCACAAGCCGGCTTCTTCAGCACCAAGATCATGCTGCTCCTTTTTTCCAAAACAAGAAGCTAACTCGTCGACCTGGATTGTGCGTTCTGGAAACGTTTCCTCCAAAAGGAGCTTCAGTCGCGCAACGCCTTTCTCAAACACATGGGGAACTAGAGCTGCGATGTGACTAGCGGGTGCCATTACAGCCACACGACAAATGGCGGATTTGTCTTTCATAGTATCGTGGTTTTCCATCTTGATTTTGTTTTGTTCCTAGCCTCAAAGAAAAAGCAGTAGTTGTAGGTGATCGAAGTGTTCTTTAAATAATACGATGTAGTCTCAAAAAAAAAGGAATGACGTGCCGAGTACAACGGTTAGAACAACTACCACTACCAAGAAGTAGTCGTACCAAGTAGAGAAAACCAAAACTGCAAGATAACAAAATTGAGCTAGTTTTCCATTTTTGCTTTGTTTGTTATGACGAGGATCGATGTAATTAGTACTAACGTGTAAGTAAATCAGCGCCAAAGGACGCTTGATTCAATTCAATTGATCATTGTAGCTGAAGAAGCATGAATTCGGTGGAACAGCAACAATTTCATTAACATTCAGTTTAAGATTGATTCAGATTCTTCTTACAACATTTGGAACAAAATGCCGTCATATTTTCTACATCCGTTTCCGTCATATGATCAGGATCGGTCATAGCCACATGACCTCTCGTTCCGTGAACCCGGAAAATGGGGTTACATCTTGAACAACTCATGCATCCTAGCCTTGATATTCGTGCATACTGCTGTTTCCCCGCGGGCAGTTTAAGTCACGTATTTCGATCATTAGGTGTGGTTTTGGGGCCATGGTATTCATTGATTCATCATGTTCTCAGCAATCAACACTCCCATAATGAAAGAGAACGAATGGAAAGCGTAAGAAAAACTACATAATGCCCATGTCCAACTTATCCTAGGTGTTGGTCAAAAAGTCAAAAACTTACATACAAGAACACTGACTTACAGATAACTCTGCAACTTCAAATCTCTAGAAACATTCGTTGCTTTGGGTATAGGATGATAGGGGATTAATTTGTGAAATTTCTTGAAATCTAAAGTCGGACAAGGCGTACGCGTACCACAGTCATCATTGGCGCAAGAAGAGGAAGAACTAGAAGTGCTGGAATAAATGAGATCTAGCGCGCTTTTCTTGGACGTGGTAAGCGTAGACGTGTTGGCTCGTCCCGCACCAGTTGCAAATGACGTCATATTTGGATCATGTTGGAAATGACGTCCTACAGCTCCTCCAAGTGCAGCATTCGACGGAAAACTATGAGCAGTTGTAGTACTCGGAGGTCGAGGAGGTCCAACTACACCTACAGCTCCTCCACGAGGGCCTAGAACTCCTCCGCCTGTGCTGGGGGAGAAGAAATGTTTAATACTACTTATGCCCACACAGGGTGCGAAGATTAAAGCTCAGCCTTCAATGGTCACTGACTCTGAACGGAAGGGACCCCCTTCAAAGCTCTCCCCTTTCCCTTCGTTTTCCCCTGTTCTCTCAAGGGGTCGCCTCTTCGATCTCAGTGACCAACCCCAATGACCATTGAAAGCTGAACCTTAAGAAGATATGATCCCAAATCATGTCCGTGTATCGGTAGCTAGTCCGTGCCTCCACCGCAGCACCCGTGATCGGTTCATCCCCGTTCACAACAACTAAAACTTCGATCCAATTTTCTTCTAGATATTGCTCAACGATCTTGCGCAAGGCTGGTTTAGCAGAAGAGTTCTTGTTCAGGGTTGTACTGGAAGATGAGGTCGTAGGAGTTATGTAGTTCTTGTTAGACCCAGCTGCACCCGATCCCGATACAGCAGAAGTAGATGTCGTTGTCCTAGTAGTCCCTATTCCTAGACCTCCTAGCGAAGATCCAGCAGCACCTGATGCTGCTCCTACGC
Organism: Amoebophrya sp. A25; assembly: GCA_905178165.1. Taxonomy (NCBI): domain Eukaryota; class Dinophyceae; order Syndiniales; family Amoebophryaceae; genus Amoebophrya; species Amoebophrya sp. A25. The sequence goes on along the minus strand of CAJINU010000119.1, from coordinate 135,646 downwards.
CTCCAAGTGCACTATGAAGAACATGAATCCCCTTAGTCTTTTGTTGATGTTTCAAAAGAAACTGGAGTAAAGGACGATGCGGATCCTCGGTCGTTCCCAAGATACGCAAACGGAGAGCTTTGTCTTCAGATATGAAGGGCGGTTTCTTCGTTGTCGGATTTCTGGATTGGCCTTTTTGAGGCAGCTGAGGATTGTTGTTCAGAAGTTGGGCAAAAGAAGAAACTGGTAGAGGTGCTCCAAGTCCTGCTGTAGTGCCACAACTGGCAGCTCCTGGTATCTGCGCTCGTGTCGATGGATTTGGCTGAGCAGATGATGTCGCGGTTGTACAACTAGTCGACGTAGTGTCAGCTTTGGAAGCAGCGTTTTTTTGTTCTTGAGTAGCAGCTACATTCGGCACTCGTTGTGTAGCACCAGTGGTTGTTGCTTCCTCCGATATCCTCTCTAGTACTGAAGTGGTTCTCTTCTTAGCCGCTTGTTCCAGCTTGTACAAGCAGTGTCTGAGCAAACTATCTCTGGATTGAAAAGCAGCCCCGCAAGCAGAGCAGACAAAACCGGCTCTCCCACCAGCTTCGGCATCTATCACACGCTCGCGAAGGCTGCCAGCCCAAGGAATCCGACAAGCAAAGCCATGACGCTCTGCCTTTGCTACTAAGACAGGTGGTGGGAGGAAAGGATCGGTTGGAGGTTCCCGTTCCGAGTCATGATTTGTTGTGTTTTTGACATGTTCTTGTTGATCTTGTTGTCCTGCATTCGCCTGCTTTGTAGGCACGACCAACAAGGGGGAGCAGCTGCATTCGCCATGAAGTTCATCAGCTGCTCCCCCTTGGTGGTCGTGCCGTCCTAGACATTTTTCGAGACCCTGCGCATCGTCGGCTGGACGAGGATGTGGCTCTTGTTCTCTGCTGCAATCTTTTAACGTGGTTACAACAGGAGGATCGTCCCTCATAGAAGGAAAGCGTTCCAGTTGTCCTTCATTGTAGGAATCCATGTCGCCTTCCTCAACGAGGAACGCAGCCGCACCCGATCCCGAAGGACCACCTCCGGGTTCAATTTCATCCACATTCTTGTTGTTTTCATGGGCATGAACATGTTCAACATCAGTAACAGCGACATCGTCTGGTTGTTTTATTGATGCCGCCAGACCCAGAGTGCCCTCCTCCGCTGCTACTGCTTCAGCCGGACAAGGTGATCTAATGTCGGTGCGTGGCGGCCGCTGTGGCGCGTGGAGCTCTTCCTCGTCAAAGTTTTGAAGCAGAGGCTCACGTAAGTCGGGGCACACAGATCTGGACAGGCCTCCATCGGTTTCTCCAAAAACCACCATCCCCATTGACATTGTTGCGGACGCAGCTTCCCCCAACTTCTCCACGAGGAAAGTGGTCGGTGTTTTGGGTTCTTCTGGCACTCTAGGAGCTTTCTGGTTCTTTTCATTAGAGGAAGGCGGCGGACCCTCTTGATCATCTCCAGCTACATCGAGGAGGACAGCCGCTGGTGGGATGTAGGACAGTGCTTGTGCTGTTTCTTTTTTTGGCGTCGTTACTTGTCCAAGCCACTCAGCCGGCGGGCTGCCAACATGTGATGTGCTCCCATTGGAGGAATAGGAGGCAGAAGCTAGTACGAGGACTTGATTTTGCGGATTAGCAGTCGAAACTTGCGGATAATGAGGTTCTTCGGCTTGTAGCGAAGACTTCTGTACTGCTCTTGGTGCTCCTGCAGCATTATTCTTGTGTCCGCTGTTCATCCCTGGTCCTGCAGCCGCATGCTGTTGATGCACGGCGACAGCGTGTGCGGCTTGTAATTCGAGGGCCCCGGCAGCTCCACCTCCAGGACCCCCACCCACGACCTTGCTACTGTTTTTGTTGTAGTACTTCGCTCGTAGCTTTTTCTTTTTGTGTTGATCCCGCCACTGTTCCATGGTATCCACGTCTACTAATTTGCCGCTACAATGCAACTTGTGCATTCTCAGGCGTCTACGGAAAAAGGTCTCTTCAATTTCACCGGCACCGTACATAGAAGCAGCAGAGCTCATGTTGCCCGAAGGAGGTGCTAGACCTTCACCGTAAATAGAAGCAGCAGAGCTCATGTTGCCCGAAGCAGGTGCTAGACCTTGTTGATGTTGCTGTTGATGAATGAGCTTATGATCACTAGCCACACTCGAGGCGGATGAATAAGGGGGCGCGTGGTTGTCTACGACTCTGTGCTTGATGTCCATCTTCCCCGCCGCACTTGACACAAGCAAATCATCACTCCTGTTGCTGTCTTGAGCCAAAGGTCGGTCTTGAGCCAGGCCGTGTCCCACCTGCTGGTCGTGAGAAGTCTCGGATATCCTCGAGATAAGCTGCTGCTCACGAATAACTGTTTTCGTACCATCAACCTGTCGTTGCAAGCTTGTGGGTACGAGCTGCATGGACGACGAGTTCGTCTCTGGTTGCACGTACGCCGACTCAGCACTTGCTTCAGGAATGACGGAGAGAACTCGGTGCCGAAGTAGCCCACCTGCTCCCCCATGGCCATGCTGTCGGTGGAAATTTTGCCCTCTAAAATTCGTGTCAACATGCATGTGCATGTATTGTTGTTGTTGAGACAACAAGAAGGGAATGTTGTTAAACTTGCTGTCTAGAGGTTGTAAGCCTCCTCCTGTATGCATATGCATATCCTTCATTTGTACCAAACTCGTCGGAGCAGAATGGATCCCACCTCCCAAAGCGTCGCGATCCAAGACTGGCAGAAAGGGTGAGAACGCGTCAATGCGATGCACGATTACATTCGGTAGTGCTAGCCAGAGGTTTTGCAAGGGCAGCGAATCATCCGGATTCTGCAGTCGTAAACTTTCTGTTATCACTTCTCCTTGATCGTTTTGTTTAAACACGTACGCCTTCACCGAGCAGTTCTGCAATTGCGTTTGTCTCAATTCTCCAATCTGTACCAGGAAAAAAACGTCTCCACGATGCGACTGCACCAAACACGCCTTTTTGCTGAACAAAACTGTTGCTGCGCGTTGTTTTCCCCTAGAAAACCGCGTGAAGACCACCGCAATAACTAGAGAGTCAAGCAAAATCGACACGAGCATTTGCACCGCAATCGTCGGGTACATGATAAAACAATGGTTGAAATAGCTATCGCTAGCCCCAAACCCAATCGTCGCGCTAGTCTCAATCGAAAGATACAAAGCGTCCACCATGTGCGTAAACCCTAGATGACACCATTCTTCGCCCATCACGCCGTTGATCACGAGATAAACGACGGCAAAGAACCAATAGTGGCAAACGTAGACGCAGATGATCATGAGAAAGAGGCGACTAGTGGGATTATCGATGACGGTATGGAAGAAGTCACTGCTGAGGCGGTCTATGGGCCGATGCAAACGGCGAATGTTCAAATGCTCTTCGGGTTGGGCGTGGTATTCTTCATCGTCCTCATCGTCGTCTTCACCTTCATCCTGTTCTTGTTGTGGTTGTAATTCTTCTCCTTCGAAGATGTCTTCAGTTTCAGCAATGTTCCGTTGCCCTTCAACTTGTGGAATTTTAACGGCATCGTCATCATCTGCAGGAAGTGGAGGCGGAGGATGCACTGCAGCACCTCGCTCAGCATCCTCTTGCTCCTCCTTGTCGTGGTGAACTTCGAATGCATGACTCACTAGGCCGCGAGCTTGATGAAATAAATCTGGTTTAAAATTGTAGTTTTCTACTTGATGTTGAAAAGTCTCGCTGTCGTGATGACTCGCAAGTTGGTAGAAGTCTACAACTCCAGTTTGTTGAAATGTCAGCATGCCTCGTCCTCGCGGTGTGTAGTCCTTGTGTTGAAGATGCAGATGTTCCTTGCCGTAGAAGTTAGAAGCTGCAAATTCATGTTGCTCACGACCTTGATCTTCACCTTCATGATCAGCACCAGCCTCCGTGTAAGCAGGTTTTCTCGTGTTCGCCCCGCGCACCGACACGACACCGTCAGCAGCAGCCTGCTGCTGATGCCCTCGCTCTAGTACAACATCTTCATCCTCATGATCTTCAAACAGAGTGTGTTCGCTGCTTTGTCCATGGTCAACTCTGCTCTGTTTCTTGAGCTCTGCTAGCTGTTCAGCTTCATCTTCTTCGTCTTCAGATGTACTGAGATTGTCACTCAATATCGTCGACAAACCGGCAGATTTTTCATTCTCGTCCTCGGCACTGTCATCTTCAGACACGTCCTCGTCACTCCTCCTGTCATCTTTTTTTACTGGTGCAAGATTTGGTTGTTGCGTGAAGCCACGTCCTCGTAGATCAGGAGATGATGAAGAAGCATGAAATTTAATATTTTTATGAGTAGCACGATCATGATGTTCATGTTGTGTGAGAGTGAGAAAACCTCCCATTTCATGATGATCGCCCATTAGAATCTTCGCCTTTGATGCTTTGTGATAAAGAAAGTCTTCAGATCCACCACCCCCTCTGAGATCTTGTTCAATTTTTGGTGTTCCTGGTGCTGCAGGATTTGGATGTTGACCGTCGCGAAGGATGAAAGGTATGCTGAGGTCTTCAGGGGTAGGACTGCCAGCGGCACTCGTTGTCGTAGTACTCGACTTTTCAGGAACTACAGGAGCATGGGGACCAGTTGAAGACGAAGACGAAGAAGATGGCAGCTGCACCACAAGAACTGGAGTATTCATCATCATCGATGTGGTCTTGTTCTTCGTACCTTGATGGTGGACTTGATTTTTTGAGCGTTGTGCCGTTAAACTGGCACAAGCACCTCCACCGACGACGTAGTCGTAGTTCGACGAAGAGGACGCGGCTGTCGCTCCTGCAGGAGGATAGTTGTTCTTGTAATTATGGCTCTGATTTCCACCGACCACACTCGAAGACGAAGAGATCTTGTTATTGTGCAAGTGATGATTCTGATGCTTCTTCGTTGTGCTGCTTTTGTAGCTTCGACAGCTTGCACTTGAGGAGGGCAACACTCCTCCTGCACCTCCAGCACTGGCCACAACAGTCGAGTTCGTTACGTTTTTTGAAGCCGCACGAGCAGGCTCGCGTCTTGGTAAGAGGCGCATCGCAGTTTTTCCCTTCAAATTCTTTTTTTTCATATTGTGCTGTTGTTGCTGTTGCGCTATTGTAGCAGAAGATGGTGTGCGCCCACCACCCCCGCTCACAACTGAGCTTGCACTAGAGCATGGCACTTGGCCGTAGCTGGTGTTCATGGGCCCGCCGCCAGCACCATGATTATAAGAACTCCCTCCAGCCACTTGATGCTGATATTGACTTTGCTGGCCACGAGAAAAACTCGAAACTTGTTGAGCCTGTAGTTGCTGCTGGACTCCTGGTGGCATTGTTCGTAACTTTGAAAGAAGAGGCATGCTGCTAGGCCCTCCGACAGCTTCTACAGAGGTTGCGGAAGATCCGGCGACTAGTATCGAAGACGGAGGAGCCTGGTCAACATGATCACTCTCGCTAGCACCAGCGCCCTGCTGATGCTGATCTCGGTGATAAGGGCTACGGCTCGTAGCAGCACGACCCGTAGCTGGAATAGGATGTTGACTGGATGATGTGCTCCAGCTGCTAGCTGTCGCACCTCCAGGTGGGTTGTGAGGAGCGACGCCTAATGCTAATGATTGTCCTCTCGTCTCGCCTTCGCCACCTCCGCAATCATAAAGCCTATCCAATTCCAAGCTAAAACTTCTCTCACCTAGGAATTCAATCCTCGCGTCGTGCTCTGGTTTGCCCCACGGAGTCGAAGACGGACCCGGAAGACCGCAGCTTCGTGTCTTCATTTCTAAAACCTCGATCCCACTGTCCTCTAGTTCGTCTTCTGCTCCTTGACCACGTGTTTCATTTCCACCTCGACCTCGGCTTCTACCTCTCCATGAAGACGATGACGACGAGCCACCTTGTTGATAATTATTCATCTTGTTTGTCTTCAAATCTTCATACTTCTGCTCCTTCAGGTCAGTCTTACTTGTCTTGTTTCCAAGAACACCACCGGATGAGCCCGCCAGAAGCCTTGTCTTACCCCGAAGCACTTCCATTAATGTGTCCATCCGTGGGATTTCCGGTATCTCGTCCTCCTCATCGTCACTGAACACAGCAGGCTTTGCTGCTGCACGCCTTGACGAAGAGGATGGCATTTTGATTGATTTCTTCAACACAATCGACGGCGTTAGACATGAAATTCTCCAGCTTGTCGTGGTCCGCGTGGAGGTACTACTATTACAACTAGTAGTTGTTCTTCGACAGGAGGAACTTCATTTTTTTCCGTTTTGCTGTCGTTAAAAAGAACTCGTCTCATACTCATTGAATGCATACTTACATCCAACATAGGAACTATGTATGCTGTTGTTAGCCTTTCCCTTTCCTGGAGTAGTCCTGCATGAGTGTCTTCTGTCAGTCGTTTTTCTCATACCACTTCCACTATCTACTGTATCTGCTCCTCGTTGCCAACGAATACAAAAAATATGATCATCATTCACTTGATGTGCTCCGCGACACGACCGCAGGTATCGCACTGCTCACCCTCACAGTGGTCTTTGTCATAATTTTGTTCCACTTTTTTTCCGCAGTAGATGCTCCAGATCTTGAACTAAAAAACTTGCAAGAAACATAGACAAGCACCACCAGAGATATAATCAACAGTTTCTAGTACTTATGCTTCTAGGGTGGAAGACAGAGTCACGAAAGATTTTCATTCGTCTCCTAGCACGTCGGTCTGCAACACCGTATGTACTATTACACCTTGAACGACCCGTCAAGCTCGGGGGAAAAAATATCTTCTTGTAATATTAAAAATAGCGTCATCGTGGAGGTTGTTACAATGATCATGTAGCAAGCAAGAGTTATGCTCTTATCGCCGATCTAGTGCGTTGAATTGTTCATGACGCAATTTTCCGGAATTTCGAAACGAAAAAACCCAAATCCCAATAACGAGGATCAAAACGCATTACAAAACGTCGATCGAACGTATCTGGAGCTTCTTCAAGTTGAAACCCGTACAAACGTTCATCATCATGTACATATACTTCTTGTGCATCGTCTCTACGGATGAGATTGAGAACACAATTTCCACTAGATTTCTCGGAGTTGTTCCCATGTTGCTCTTGATGTCCACCCTCGTTCTTCTCGTTCTTCCCAAGAATCTGCTTGTTCTTCCCAAGAGTCCCAATGTTGCCTCCAAAGTGCTTCCTCAAATCCACCAACTCTAATCTTCCGGCATAAGCCTGCAACAACCAAGCGACGTTTTCTTCGTTCTCCTCGAGTGTTAGAGTGCACGTGGAGAAAACGAATTCGCCACCAACTTTTGCCAACTCAAAGGCCTGTCTGAGGAAGCCGCGTTGATATTGCTGCGTTGCGAGGACGTCGTTTTCGTAGGATAGAGGAAAGGAAAGAAGGGGTTTCTGGCCCATAGCGGTGCAAGGGACGTCGCACAGGATGAAATCGAATCCTTCCGGGAGCCAAGCGGAGGAAGAGGTGGAGGTCCTGGAGCTGCCGGTTGACGTAGGACTCTTTGAAGATGAAGATGCGCTTGAAGGGACTGATGAGCATGAGGTGGTGGCAGAGGTTGAAGGAGAAGGAGTCATAGTCGCTGTCGTTGGTGGAGAAGATGCGTTAGCCGAGTTCGGAAGTGGTCGTGGCGGAAATATTTGCGCTCTAACCTGATCGCGTAATTTTACTTGCTGTTCGAGAAATTTCACGACCGTCTCGTCTTCCTTGTCCATGTGTTCCTGTACATGATCTGTAGCCAGCATTCTTCTAGCCTCCTCCAGAATCCGATCACCGTTGTTGTGCAGCCGCATCATGGCGTCAACATGTTCTCGACTGCACATGCTGCGGTCTCTACTAAAGCGAGCGAGGATGGCTTTGTAGAATTTCTTCTCAGATTTCTTTCGTGTGAGGACACTGTCCTGAAGGTCTCTTTTTTCATCCTCCCACAAGACCTGATAAAAAGCCTGCCAGTGGTCAGAACGCAAATCGATCTTCTTGTGGTAGAAAACGTGAGGGTTTTTCTTCCTTTGGACGACTACACAACCGGAAGCTGCTTTTTTGTTGTCGAGGACAAGATGAACGTTAGCGCAGCTAGACGTCGTACTAGAAGTCTCTGCTTCTCCAGTCTTCTGCTCGTGCTCGTGCTGCATACAAGCAACATTGCCATTCTTCGTTTCTTCACCTCTGTCTTCATGCTCCTCTTCAGCCGCTGTTGCACGGTTCTCCGGCACAGGTAACAGCTTCGCTGAGTCGGCACGAAAAGCTTCGAAGTGCACTTTTCCACTTGCAGCCGCGTTGGCGCCACAACTTCCGTTCTTGAGCGCTTTCTGACATAGTTTTTGGACTCGTCGAATTTTGCTGTAGCTCCGGTCCAAAGCAGTGAGACTGACACTCTTGATTCCGCAGGTGGGGGTCGTCGTACTCTCGGAGGACACGAGTTCAGCGAAATATTCCAACAAGGCACACGTTTTACCACCAGGCGCAGAGCACATGTCTAAAACTTTGATGTCCTGCTCTCGCAGGAGGTGGCCTTGCTGACTTTGAGTTGCAGCTTTTCCGTCTTTCGAGTCCTCTGGAGGCATCTCGTCCGAGAACCCCTTCATCTTAGCACCAGTAGGTACGAGTGCAAGAGCTGCGATGACTGAAGGTAATTGTTGCCCATAGATTCGTCCGTCAAGGACGCCATTGAGTGATACCAAAGGTCGATGCTTCTCCAAGCCTTTTCTTCTATCCTTGCATGGCACAAACAGTGTGTCAACTTCCACCGCCGTACCTTGTCCGGCGAATAGCTGATTCCTAGACTTCACCACTAGAGTTCCTTCTGCTATTTTGTTGGAAAGCAAGCTCAAGCTGCAGCCATCAGCAGCACAATGTTGAGCACCAGCACCATCTCTCCTGTGTCCATAATATACTCCTTCCTCCACTCTGTGTCCATGATATACTCCTTCCTCCATGTGGTCCATCCCATCTCTGTGTCGTCCACATACTCCTTCATCTCTCGTGTGTCCATATACTCCTAACCGTTCCGGACAAGCATAAGAGTCCCAACTTGGACAAGCATCTTGCCCACGAGTGATATGAAGACGCGACTCGTCTGGGGCTATCCGGATCTCCACTCTCTGTCCGGGTATGATAGTCCACGCATCTTTGTCCTTTTTGCTTGGTCGTGGTGGTGCTTTCTTCCCTGGGGTCGGAGATAAGGGAGATTGGAGCGCCGACGGCTCATCTCCTAGGACCACGTCGTCGATCTTTTCGTCATCCTTGTGGTGTTCATCATCGTGTTCATCTGCGTCTACTTCCATAGTTGTACCAGGACTTTCTCCATTTTTACTCGCACAAGTGGACGGAGTCGATGAAACAGCTTTTTCAAGTCCTTCTCCTACATCAGCAGGTCTCATGGCCAAGACACCTGGACAATACAAATTTGCACCCCGCAAAACCGCTGCAGCAACCTTGAAATCCACGTAGAGTACATGTTTGATGTCTTCTGTGTTGATAAGGCTGTTCTGCTCTGACTTGATGCACGACAGGGAAGAATCCGCACCCCCTTCTACTTCAGTCCCTGGATCACTTGTCTTCACCAGGGTAACGTAATCGTGAACCATAGCAGGAATTACGCTTTTAATGCCGTCCCTTTGATCCGTACTTGTGCCAGCCCAGCTAGAAGATGCATGATCCACAATTCTCGTATTTTCATTCACCTGCTTCATTTCATCCTCTATCCACTTTTTCACAGCGTCTCTATTGGCTTCCCGCTCAAATGCAGACGTGCCCATCAAACGTAGACAGAGTTGTGAAGGTGGTTGCTGGAGAGCGGCCAACATTTCGTCCAAATTCTCTTCGGTCCTGTAGCATCTGGCCAACGAAGCGTAGAGTTTCGGGTCTAAGTGGACTATGCCACAAGAGCTACTACTTGCGGTCGAAGAAGCCGTCATGTTGTTGTCGATTTTTTTGACTATGCCACAAGAGCTACTACTTGTGGTCGAAGAAGCTTTCGGGTCTAAGTGGACTGTGCCACAAGAGCTACTACTTGTGGTCGAAGAAGCCGTCATGTTGTTGTCGATTTTTTTTGGAAGCAAGCAAGAAATACGGACGAATGATGGAAGAAGTTTACAACTAGTCTAACCTCTTACTTCTTATGGTCGTTGGGTCGTCGTTCCGCGATTCTGGATCGATGGGCATTTTTCAATTTCAACGTAGCTGATTGATTGACTGACGTCCCCGCTCACGGGGTGTAGCATCTATAATCTGGCGCAAGCATACAGCAAAGAAATCTATGAAGAATCATCCTTACAGATGATCGTCATCCACTTCCAAGGGATCGTCTCTGTTGCTACTAGCCTCAGACTATTTCCATTTTGGTTGATGCGGACGCTCATTTTTCTTTTCTTCTTTTTGCTTCTTTCGGACCTTCCCAGGATCAGTTTTATCATGATCGTACTAGTCCCTATATGAGTCTCGGGAGATAAGGAACACCAACCGCAGAGGTAGAAAGTAGGAGGAAGGGGACCTAGTACCATGTTCATGGTTAAACCATCATTTTGAAGTAATGATCACTCCTCGCCTGTTTATTGGAATAGGGATGGGATCGATCATATCGTTAGTCGGGTCAGGGGCACGTCGAGGATAATATTATACGTAAATCTAAATTAAAAATTTGTTCTAGATCATCAGATGATGATCATCTAGAACAACAACAACAAGGTACCAAATCATATTGAAATTGAGGAAAGGCACACGCACGAAGATGTGCATTTCTTTTCTCATCTTCATTTTTATGAGTCTCGGTGAGGTATTGGCATTATGATCTTCGTCCTTCGTTGCACTGGTACACGCTATACTTCATTTCCACGCTATGCCGTGAAAGTCCTTCGTTGCACTGGTACACGCTATACTTCATTTCCACGCTATGCCGTGAAAAAGCTCCTACTTAATGCAGAATTTCTAAGTTCAATCGGCAGACCGCAGAGAGATGCACCGCACTCCGTGATTTCGCATACCCAGAGTTCTGGTTTTGAACCGTCATTTTCTCTATTCCATGATAGATGAAAGTCAAATCGTCCGTTTGCTGGACATAAAGCCTCCGACCACTGTGGATGATACCTGTAGATGTCGTGGAGGAGGTGAAGAGGTTGAGTTCAGACAAGGAAGGGGGGCTAAGTTATGGCGCAGTCTCGAGGATAAGCTCGTACATTAAAAAGAGGAGAGGTGAAAGAAAGGGAATCCACAATCCCTTCAAATTCAAGAGAAAAATGTTCTTGCTAACAGTAACAAAAGAATCTTGTTGGGCTAAGTACCACTCCTTCAACCACAGCATTGTCAGCCTCTTTGCTTCGTTTTCCATTTCGTATTGCAATTTTGTATCTCCATCCCAAATCGCATCTGCTGCGTCCTCTGGAGTCATAGGTATGTGACCCGTCATAGAAAAAGAAAACTTATCCGCTTCTTCTCCTCCATCATTGTTGTCATGCTCGTTCACACTAGTGATAGATCGCGTATCAGCTAGTACCCGACGCAGTCCCATATAGGCGACATGAAGATCAAAAGTGTTGCCGTTGATCCCTTCGTGTAGACTTTTTTTTAAGGGCTCGTCAACTTGATCTTGCCTTGCTACATCGAGTTCTTCTTGGGTCGTGGTCGTCTGCTGGTGCTCTACTTGCCCGCCACCTTGTTCTAGCACAGAGACACCATCTACTCCACCAGAGCTCTTCTCCGAGGAGCTACTTGAGAAAGCATGTACGCGTAGTTCGCATACCCGGTGAGGAATGTATTCTTGAACGATTACATGCATTCCAGTCCAGTCTTCTTTAGAACAAAACAGCCTCAATTTCTCCGCTAAGCCCGCTTCGCCATCCCACTTTTGCACGTCGACACCCATCCAAGAAAAACCTAGCTTCACGACTCCGGAATTTATCTTCATGCTTGAAGATGTCGTGGTCGCAGCAGGTTTTCTTCCCCATACCTCTTCTTTTATCTCGTTTAATTCCTTGATAGCCACTTGCGCAGCCTTCAAATAATATACGTCAACTACACCAGCACGATGGTCTTCAACTTCAGGCTTTTTCACATACACAGTAGCAGGCACACGGAATTCGGGACGACGGCAGGCTTTTTTGTAATACAGTTTTCCACAGAGCTGACGATACAAATTTGCAGGTGCTGGATATCGGGTTTTGAACTTGGTTTCCATCTTATGCATGAACTCAAAAAATGCCTTCTCTTCAAACATTCCTGCTAAATGGCGAGGAATGTGGACTTCCTGCTGTTGGTCTACTACGTAGTGTTTTGAGTCGTAGCCATTTTTAATCTTCTGATTTAAGATTGAAAGACCGGCCGTAGCTCCTGCTCCTGTTGGAAATATCCTTTCTGCTGGCCACAAATAGTACAAACCAACCTGATGCTGTGCAGCCTTCATGCGGTTGCAGAGAATCTCGAAAGGCGTTCTTGTTCTTGTAGAAACTTGAAGATGTTCATCCTCATGTGCATGTGCCTGTGCAGCTGCAGGAGCTGGTCCATCATAAAACTCTCTTAGACAGTCCGCATCTTTTGCGTAGAGTTGATACAGTTCAAAATCGGTCCCGCAGTGTGCCCAAACACCAGAATGGCTGAGTAAGGATTTCACTGGCCAATCCTGGGTAATCTTATACTCGCTTCGTCGCTGATCAGACCAATAATCGAACCATCTGGCAATAAAAATAGAAAGCTTTGGCGGAGCCGGTGGCGCTGAGGTTGATGAGGCGGCAGCATCTGTTATTCCATCAGAGTTCGAGGTTGAAATAGTAGACCCATTGTGCGCATGTAGAGTCCCATCCGCATTCTTTCTCTCACCGTTCATCTGAGCTGCAACAAGGGGAGAACCTTTGAAATTTCCTTGTTCTTCCTCGTCCCTTGCGGCATCACCATTAGTCTCTCGTCCACCAGCAACCATATGAATCTTCCGAATCAAAGACCCATCGAAGACATAGTAGCTCATTCCGCCTGCGCCACGACCGCCACGGCCCTTGGCCTGCATGTTCATATTCGCGGTCGTGTTCCCAGAGGCTTCGCAGAAGATCCCATCTAAGTTCACCGCGACAGAGCCAAACTTTGGACATAAAGCATCCGTCACGACCCCTTGAACCCAGCCACAAGTAAGACCCCACACAGGACGCTTGATTTGAACAGACTGACGAACAGGTTTGCTTGTGTAGGTAGCTTCCGTCGTGTAGTCCTTGATCCCATTCTGGTTTTGGTCCGTGTTAAAGTCGGTGTTGTCCTCGTGGTCTTTCTTGATATAATCGTTCATATCTTCCACCTTATCACCGCAGCTGGTCGCGAGCATATAATTATTACCTTCAGAAGTAGAAGAAGACTCAGCTGTGGCAGTCCGTGGGCGCTTCGGTTCGTCATACACGTCATCACGAGGAGTCGAACAAGCATCTTCGTTCTTTTTCCCTTCCTCGGTGTTATCGTGTCCGTTAGCGCGTTGTAGGGAAGTACGAGACCTCCCTTGTTCAAGTGTTATACTCGCACGTTTTTTGGTGACCATCTTGGTGTGGCCGGCAGCGGTGCTAGTACTACACGACAGTGCTTTATGTTTTTGGTTACCATTCGGTCCATCATACACGTCATCACGAGGAGTCGACATACAACGATCTTGTTGACCCTGAGCTTCTGCTGATCCAGCCTGGTCAATGATCCTCTCAGCTTCTTCATCTACCAACTTGAGATAGTGACAGCGATACGCTCCCCGACCGCGATTGCCTTCAAAAAAGACCCAAACACGATCACCAGGTAGGTAGTCAGCAAGCAGAGGGTCAACGTCGACATGTAGTTGATCAGTATCTTGATAAAAATATCCTTCTGCTTCAGCTGTACCTCCTGCGGCTGTACCTGCGCCAGTGGTCGTGGTGTGGTTATCAACTGGAGCAGGAGCAAGAGCAGGAGATGCGCTGTCACCAGTCAGGACCGCCGTTTCCTGTTCAGCGCCAATCATAGTAGCTCCTGGTGCAGAAGCAACATCATGCTCAGCTTTCCCACCTGCATTTGCTCCGTTGGTAATGGCCGACATCTTCTATAATTACAATCACCTTGTTCACAAGATGCGGAGTGTGAACCACCTACGGCATCACATGAAATCACCAGGACAGGAATGCCTTTCAACTTCATCAACTAGCCTTTCAACTTCATCAACTAGAAGATACAACCATGATATTCGTCGTGCTGTTGCGCGTCACAGACCTGCAATTCATCAATGAACAAGGTCAATATCATATCCTTTTAGCATAAAAGTTATAGGCGGGGGGGCATCATCAACATGCCCAGTCTGGTATTCATATCCAAGCGATGATCCACCAGAACGAGGTGAGGGACAGATGAAGATCCAGATCCAGAGTCCGCCAAGAACAACTCGTCCACCTTCTGCCGTACTATTAAACTTGTTTTAGCACAAATCATAATAGAGAAGAAAAAGTCATGCGATTCTTGTAGGATCATCGTGTGCTAGAAGTAGTGTAACGAGGACAAAGCGAAACGATCATCACGGATGTGTAACTGAGGTTCTGCTCTTGCTCCTAGTGTTAGTGATCCCAGATGACCTAGTCGCGAACAGAATTTCGCCTTCTTTTCTTTCCACACGCGTTTCCATTTTCTCGATAATTTGATTGACATTGACCAGGTAGATCTTCTGCCATATCATTTCCTCAGCACTTTTTTCATATGAGGCTAAAACACGAGAGACCCTGGCTTGGGCTTCTGAAGATACGCGCGCCACGCGCGCCAGCAACTCTCTCCTCTGCTCGTCCTCCTTGGGACGAGCTTCAGGATCTTGATCTTCATCTTCTCGTCGACCAATTTGAAGTTTTGGAAGCTCATGCTCCCCATTGTTCGTCCCTTGCTCTGCATTCTTTTGACGTTGAACAAAAAATGATGCCTCGCCAGGTTCAGCTCGAAGATGAGCGTCCTTTTCGGCTCGATGCTGAAGGTTTTTTTCAGCTTCAAGCTTTTGCAGGTTTTTCTGTCTTCTAGCTTCTAGAACCAATTCCTTTCGTTTTCTGCGCTCCATGCAATAGATGTCACTCGAGGCATATGTCCCCAAGGCTTCGTAGCCTTCGTCCGACGTTAAGTGAGGGAAATCGTCTCTATCTGCCAGCTCTGTCCCTTTGTCCATAGCACGTGCGTACAAACTTTCGCGCAGAGGGCCGTTCACTTTTGCTGCGAATTCCTTCCGGTCCTTTTTGTCCGCTTCCGCGCTTAGGGCCTTACCATAGTAACCACGTCGCAACCCTTTTAACGCTTCTTTTGCTTCGTCTTCTTCAGGTGGTCGCTCAACTGTGTCACCCTCAGCAAAATAAGTTTTGATAAAGTGCTCTAACCTTGTGACGCATTCCATCGCAGAGGGACGCTTAACCGGGTCCCAGTTTAGCATGGATCGCACATTGGATGCCGTATATCCATCGACAAAAGTTTCGTCCGGTTCAATCAATTCACGCAGTTCTTTGGGAAGCTTCAGCCAGGCAGTTTTCCTAGCTTCAATTTCTTTGGTTGCACAGTCCTCGGCCTCTGTTCTCGTAAAACTACCATGGCCACCCAGAAACTCATGATATCTACTCGACAACGCCTCGAGTTGAGCGTCATATCCATAACGATCTGCGTGGGCTATGACCGGTTCGGCCGCAGTCTTGCGATCCCTCTGCATGTATCTAGGTTCCCCGAGTAAAAGCCTCCAAAACATAACTCCAAGCGCCCAAATGTCGCTCTTCTCTAAAATGTCCGCTGTCTCCAACTGCAGCTCTTCTGCTACTTTCTCGTATTCGCTAGTAATGCCGTGGTCTTCTTCTTTCTGTAGTCCTTCATCTTGCTCTCGGACGAGTCTTTGCTGTTTTTCTGTACTCTTTTGTAGCTTTCTTCTACCCGTTTCCTGTAGCCTCAATGCTTGAAGGTGTCTTTTGTAGTCTCCATATTTTCCCGAAAACCAACTCTCAGGGGCTCTATTTCCTGGGCTACCGGTAGCTAACCACCACTTTGCCCTATCCTCGTCACTGAGCATCCAAGAAGTCGCAGTCCTTTCCTGGTCCTCTGAAGAATCTGGACGGAGAAAGGCGAGTCCCCAATCTATCAGCTTAACACTTTTAAGCCCGTACGACTCGGTATCGGTCTCGGACGAGTCATTGTAGTAGTTCTGCATTTTGAAAGCGCGGCTATCCCACTCTGGTGGTCTCGCGGATGCAGCTTGTTCTTTAAAGTCAATAACAACATTCTCAAGCTTGATATCCCGATGAATCACACCTCTTTCATGCGAGAAGGCTATGCCTCGGAGAAGGCGGAGCATGACTTCTGCAGCAAACCGAATATGCCCCTCGTACACTACTGGCAAAGATATGAGCACGGGACAAGACTTTGTGCTTTCACTGACCTCCTTCATTTTGTCGTTCTTCTGCTGCCGATCTTCTTTACCCAACCAAGATACGCAAAAAGGAGTTCTCCTCTTGTCTTCACAATAATCGGCAAGTACGTAAAACAATTCCCTGCCGGGGGCTTTTTCTAAGACTAGGTCAGTAATAACATCGACTTTTTTCTTGAGGAGATTATCCTGTTCGGGGCGCTCGAGAAGAATGGTCGTCACTGCGTAGTCGTAGAGACCCGCAATGTACTTCGCACCCCACGAAGGTGGGACAGGAGATTCGCGGACGTCTAGTGCGAGGTTCTGATGCAAGTCCAGTCGAGCCTTCGTGGAACTTCTTTGAAAAGAGGGACGATGAGTCTTGTAGTTCTTGTAGTTGTAGGTCTTGGTATTAATAGTTGTTGTACTATTTGTTCTTGCTGTAGAGGTCGAGGTGAAAGATGAAGTACTAGGAGCACCACTAGTGCTGGAGTTAGAAGGTGCTTTCGGGTGTGCAGCTAGACGTTGCAGCGCCTCCAATTTCTTCTTCTTTGTGATCCGGGGCAACAGTGAACCAACTTCCTTGGGCGCCGGATCCGTTTTCCTTCTCCTTGACCAACGTCTCCCCAGTATGAACAGTTTTGATCGACGTCCCGGGTCCACGTGTGCGAAGAAAACTCTTCAACATTTTCGGCATGAAAAAGAGGAGACTATCATATTAATCCAGATTTTTTTTCCCACTTGTGAATGTCTGCCGCCCCCTACTTCACTTATTGCAGAAAAGCGTCATCTTCAAGTGGGAAAATGATCTTGAGTAATATGATAATCAATGCTGTTCTGATGTTACATACCTGGTGTAAAAATCGCGCCAATGTCACTAGCTTTAACACCATGAAGCGGTCGAACAGCCTCAACAGTACGAACCGCTTGAGAACATTGCTGACTCTCGGATGGAAAACAACCAGAGCCAGCAGCTCCAGACGCAGCTGCTAGAGCTACACTAGTAGTAGCAGCTGCGACCACGACAAGAGAAGCACGAATAGCGAAGATCTTCATTTTTACCTTCTTGATTCTTAGCAGAGAGATGGATGGAGATTCTTCCCAGAAGATTTTTCAGCTGGAGGGGTTATAGTTCGTTGTTATAAAATGTGACGAGCAGATCAAGTATCAAAAAATATCATTATTCTTCTTGTTTTTGAGGGCAGTACGAGGTCAAAACAAGCATATATAATCACTCAATACAAATATAGGGCAGATAAGGTAGGAGGTCAAAGCAATTATCTTCAGTATCTATGTAAGGGTAAGAGGTCAAAACAGTTGGTATGAAGTCAAAACAATGACTCAAAACAAGCTCGATTGAAGCAGGGATGTAAAAAATCAAGTCAAGACCTAAGGTTAAGGATCGAGATCCAAACAGTTATCTTTTAACAGAAGTGGGCACTTCGTTGTAGTGTTAAATCAACGCTCGGCGTGTGAGTACTTCGCACGTAAACTTCAGTGCGTCGCGTTCAGTAAGAGCTAGCTACTAAGAAAGATGATCCCAAGTTATTTCGTTTCAAAGCCTGACGCAAAGATCATTTGTAATGTCAAAGAGATTTTTCTCCCAAATGAGATTCATCGAAGGAGGAGAAAGCTGAGCTTGACGACTCCCACCCTCTCATAAATTTTGAGTTAGAAGAAGTCTTCTTCATATTTTTGTCTCTCGAAGAGTAAGTTCCGACTAACACTGAGGATCTTCTTCTGATGAGCTCTCAAGTACTTCCTAACTTCTTCTTTTCTCTTGGTCTTGCTGTCCATCAATGACGATCGATCGATTAAATAGCTCACGTTCTTCAGCCACGATTATTCTTTTACTTTATCTTCTCTCTGTACTTACTCATCACCTTATCATGTGGAAGCTCAGCAAGTCTTCTTTCCACAGCGCGGCCGCTACGGTCCCTGCGGAAGCCTCTTGAGAGGAAGCTGTACGCGCTGCCAGTCGGCACACATTTCCTGCTTTTTTCTTCTTTTTTTGTTTCTTTCAATCACGAGCGCCATCTGAAAGATTCCAAAAAGGAAGTTCTCTTACCAACCGCTGTTCTAGCGCCCGTTCTTCTTTTTTTCTCATGTGTTTACCTTGCTTTTATGGCTGTCTCTACAGGTACAGCTTCCCCTCTACTTAATTACGCACTTCCCCCTTTGCCCAAGGTTTCCACCAAGAACTGAAAGAGTTTAATAGCAAAGTCTTTTTCACTACTTTTTATTTAAGTTTAGCTTCCCCCTTCTGTCAACTTCTGTAGCTACTTTCGACTCTTCCTCTTGTGCGAGACTTCCTCTTTTTTGAAGAAGTATAAAGAGGCTATAAGGATCATTTCTCCCCACCGTTGCTCACGTAGAGCCAGGGTGGCTTGAAGATGTTGTGCCTTTTTTCAAGTTGCATAACCATAAGTGCTTCTTATTTTTTCAGTCTATAAAAAGGTCCACCCCCTTCCCCTTCATCCGCAAATAATGGATCAATTGTGTAATTGCTTTTTACCTTCATTGGCCTTACATTAGTGCCTTCATACGAAGTAAAGGTATATTCCTTGTGTCTCGCAAACAATATCCCTCCTAAGCCTCCCGGAAAGGAGGCGCCCTCTTTCTGTTCACGGCACCCTCTCCAAAGGGGCGTTACAACGTCATGAAGATAATGAGATACCCAGTGAAGAAGACCGATTTAGCGGTAATTAGTTCCAGGTAAAAATGGGCCACAACATGATGAAAGAAGAAACAACCACAATTCGTGCCTGCTGCTGCAAGTTTCAAGCTTTCTCTACAATATCGCCATTGTCATTGTAAGATAAGTCCTCATGATTTCCTTTACGTCCAAATCTTCATGATAAGGACGTTAACCCATTCCCCGCCTATCAAATTGCGTTAACACTTTCGGCCTCTGCCTACTTAGTTAGTTGCATTAACGCTTTCTCCCTTTAATTAATTTCGTGCATTAGAAGAAAGCTGACGTGATCAGTTACTTCTACGGTACATCTACATGCTCACCTACAACAATGAAGTAGCAGAGTGAATAGTTGAGGCACTTCTACATCTACTTGCTACTTTTGTCTGACAAAATAGAACTACCTCTACATGATCTACGTGCTTCTGTCTGACAAATAAATAGAAGTACCTGCTCTCCACGCTCTTCTAACTGTAAACGAATAGACGTACATCTACGCATAGCCGCATGTAAGAGTACGCGGAACAGGCCCACTAAACAAGTTCCCCTCTAGTAAGGGGACAGAAGGCAGACCTTGACCGGAGTATTCCTGAAAGCGAAAATGCGCCTCTATGTATCAGTATCTCACGTGCGACCTTTAAGTTACACAGAGAACTTCTGATCTTAAGTTCTCAGAAGCCGCATAAGCATTGGTCAAGAACTAATGATCTTAAGCGGCGGTGAGCTACGCTCGTTGACCGCAGACGCAACCCTCAAAAAAGAGAAAAAAAAAGAAGATAGGCGTCTGGGACACCACTGGAAAAACCGCTATAACAGTGTCTACAAACATCCCACAATGTAAAAAATTCCAACACTGTGAAAGAATGTTTGCCAACTCTTGCGAGGAACTAAAATTCATTTTGTTCCACACTATCACTTCACTTTGCACAATTATTATTATAATCACACACCTCCAACTCTAATATCATACAGCTTCATGGTATTGGTAGTTGCGTCTCTTCGTCTTTTTTTGGGATTTCTTCAGGATACCACTTCAGGTCCGATATCGAAATGGCCACATCAAGGGGACGCAACTCTTGATGAAAAAACCCGAACACCCGACCATTGGGTGTAATGACTGCAAGATTTTGCGGGCTGTGGAAGGGAGGAGTGAAGGACACGAGCAGAATATCGGTGTCTCGGTTGATCCGCGGAGCATCCGGATGCATCCACCAGTCCGTGTCCCAGTGAAGATCATGAGGAACAGCAGGATTCTTCTGAGGGTTGTCATTCTCCTGAGAGTAACCAGACCAGCCTGCTAGTCCCAGAATGGTGCACCACTCTTTTCTTTCTTTGAACATCTTATCTAGATCGGCTTGCAGTCCGTCCGGGAAACGCCCGTTCTTCGGACGATTTAGCCACATGGTATCCATTTTCATACCCATAGTCTTCTGCTTTTCATTTAGTGATTGGACAAAATCCGAAATGGCCTTCCATTCGTCCGGACCAGGTTGGAAGTTAGGTTTCTGCAGATTCTGTCGTGGGCAATTCATCCTCTTGATGGTGACCTCCAATATTAAAGGCAACCGCGGCTCATCATGGGCGCGGGTAGAATACCGCAAATGGACAGCTTTCCCGAACCTCTCGGCCTTCCCTTTTCCCTCGACGAGGAACTCGTGCAGTATCTTATCGAGCTTCTCCCAGTCCTGATCGAAACCCAATCCTGAAAAGTATGATCCAGCCTCCCGCATCAAGCTCTTTTGGAGCGCTTTTCGTTGCCTAACACCCTCTTTCTGCTCAACACGACCCTCTTTCTGCTCAACAACCTCTTGACGAGGTTGAGAAAGAGAAAGTTGCTGAAACTGAATCACGCGACGACGTAGAAAACGATCAGAACCATCTTCAGCTCCAGAAGCAGCTGCTAGAGCTACACTAGTTGTAGCAGCTGCGACCACGACAAGAGAAGCACGGATAGAGAAGATCTTCATTTTTTCCTTCTTGTTTCTTAGCAGAGAGATGGATGGAGATTCTTACCAGAAGATTTTTCAATTGGAGGGGTTATAGTTCGTTGTTACAGTTAGATAGATTAGAAGAAGCAGTGTGGTGCGTAGTGCGTTGTACTTGTAGTGAATAAAATGTGACGAGCAGATCAAGACAAAAACAAAACAAAAAATATCTTCTTGTTCTTGAGGGCAGTACGAGGTCAAAACAAGTATATATAGTCACTCAATACAAATATAGGGCAGATAAGGTAGGAGGTCAAAGCAATTAAATGTCTACAGTAAACGTAAGGGTATGGGTAAGAGGTCAAAGCAGTTATCTTCTTCACGCAATAAAAAAAGTAAGGTATGAAGTCAAAACAATGACTCAAACAAGTTCGATTGAAGCCTCAAGTTGAAAACTAAAACTCGTTTACCAGTGTCACGACTCCTGCTTGTGCTGTTTCTGTATTTCATCTTCACACCCATTTATTTCGGTACGTATTCATCTTCGCACTCATCTTGACATTACAAATCTTTGCGTCAGGCTTTGAAACGAAACTGGTATTTGAGGTCTTCAGTTTACAGCTAGTTGCAGACCGAGACCTAGGTGTATACATAGTTGGATCTTTACTGTGATCTTTTCCTCTGTACTTTGATCTTTTGCCGAGGTGAGGAACAGATCCAGATCCAGAGATCAGAAATTTTACATCGATGTCCACAAAAAGAAAAATTGTGATTGTATCTTCTTGTTATTTTCGTTTTTGGTGCCAGGTGCCTTGGTGGTATCAGTCTCATCACAAGTAGAGAAAAGAGAAGTTAGACCATGTTGTTCTTCGCGATCGAAGCATGCCAACGACTACAAGTAGAGCACATATGCCCGCCAAGAACAACTACTTCTCCTTCTGCGGTATTAAAAATTAATAAAGAAGAAAAAGTCATACGATTCTTGTAGGACGATCATCATGTGCTAGAAGTAGTCTAACGAGGACAAAGCGAAACGATCATCACGGATGTGTGGTTTAGGTTCTGCTGTTGCTCCTAGTTTTAGTGATCCCCGATGACCCAGTCGCACTCAGAGTTTCATTTTCTTTTCTTTCCACACGCATTTTCTCGATAATTTGATTGACATTCAAATATATTTTTTGACATATTTCTGTGTCCTCGAGATCGCCACACACTGCAGGCCCAGACCACGGCGTGTCGCTACCAGGGAACCGGTGGATAGGTGAGAATTCGCAATCTTCATCTTCTTGTAAGAGGTCGAGACTTTGTTCCCGTTCTTCTTGGTCAGAGCTCTTCTTCCAGCACGACAGTTTCCCAAATTTACCACAATCCATGTAACGAATCATGTTGCAGTTCTTGCTGTTGGTATCGAAGAAGGACGCGCTGGAGCTGGAGGCTTGTACGTCGGCAACTAAAGTAGGAGTTGAACTACTTGAAGGAGAAGTTGACTGCTGCAGGTTGCAATAATTGCCACCTGTTCCGCTTCTCTGTTGATACAGGCAATGCAGAATCGGTCTACATCCATCCTCCGGCTCTCGGAGGATTTGTAACTTTGATAGGCAGGAATACAGAACCTCGATGCGCTTCTCTCTGAAGGAGGACATTGAGCAAGAGGTGGCAGTATCTCCAAGTAGCCCTAGCTCGCCCAAGCAAAACGAAGACGGTAATGTTAATTTTGGGCAAGCAGAAAACAGCTTTGAAGACGTCGAGGTCATCTTTTTTGTTTGACGCTGGGCGACATCTCCTTCTTGTGGAACAGCTTTGGCTGCATTTGTACAACCACCAGTGCACAAAGCCAAAGCCCTTTTGAATGTGTTATGAAGTCCAGTGTTGACCACACCAGGGTCTGCGACGAATAAAAGGTCCTTCATCTCCGGATGTGCTAGACTGAGTCCTGCCATATGCGCATGCAAAAGCAATTTCGAATGCCCATAGGCAATCGCATTGGGAACTCCAAATCGGTCTCTCGAACTGAAATGGAGCTGGAGGTCGTCGCATTGAAGTCGTCGTGTACGTGTTGTTGTTGTTCTCAAAGATGAAGATGAAGACGGTGAGGGTGCATGATCTTCGTCTTGATCTTGATCTTCTATCCGCGATGTCGTGGCAGCATTTCCAGTTGTTCCACTGGAAGTGGGTGGCGTACTCCCTCCAGCACAACGGGGAACAAGATCAAACGCCGTAAAGGATCCTGTAACAACAACTGTCGGGATCTTGTTGGGCTTGGTATTTCCAGTACTACCGCTTGTAGGTCGAGACACGCCACATACTGGAATACTGCTCGGGCTCGTCGAAGAACTACTACTAGAAGGACTACCTCCGCCAGTTCTTGCACCAGCACTTCCAGCTAAGTGAGGCTTTACCACCAACATTTGCAGTAAGATAGCATTGGCGAGAAAATTCGTTACAAAGTGCGGCTCTAAGGACGATGAATGCTGTTCCGCTCCCATACTTGTCCTAGGAGAAGTCGTAGACGTAGACCCGCCACCCCCACAGGAAGAAAGCCCGTCGAACCCGCCTAGTAGCTTTCCTCGTCCACCTCCACCACCACCTGGCAACCAAACTCCTGCATTCAACATGATTCGGTCCAGCGTCAAGCCGTTCTGGTCCAAAAATCTCTGAATTTTCTCCGCAACGTCGATAACTTGAGAGGGTTGTGACAAATCAACCTGGAAGACATGGATCTTCGTTCTCGGTGTTGCTGTCCCGCTAGCCACAGTCCACCTTCCACCTCTTCCGGATCCTTTACGCGACTGAGAGTGCGACGTTGCCAGTTGCTGTGCTTTTCGGATTAAGTCATGGTATTCACGGTATTCCTCTTGAGATGTTGAGGCAGAGGAAAAGTAGCTTCTTGTATTTCTTCCTTCATCAACACAAAAACCAGCACCTCCACAAGAACTGCTGCTCTTTTTAAAAATAGCCTTAGGAGCCAACATAGGCTTCACTCTACTAGTACTAGGCGGTGTTTCACGTTGTAATATCAGGAGATGGGCTGGTGGTTTTTCTTGCTGCAGTATATCCTTCAAGGCAGCTAGGCCGATGCCCGCAGTGACGCCGGTTAAAAGTAAGGTTTCACCAGAAAGATCTGCGGTTCGGAGTAGTCCTCCTCCTCCATGATCTCGATGATTCTCTTTCGTTCTTGTCCTTCTCCACAATCTTCGCCATCCTCTTCGAAACCTTGGCACAACACAATGACGGCACACAGAGTACGCTAGCGAGGCTGCCAAAGAGACAGCGCTTTGAGCCTCGCTGACTAGGTGCAAAAGGTCCGCTTTTAGTCGTTGATTCTTCTTCATCAGCTTCATTAGTTGATCATTTTCCGATTCCGACGTCGTCTCCGTCGAGTTAGTCGTGATGTTCAATATGTTCAGATTCAACGTGTTAGGATTCACGACCCTGCTACTTGCAGCACCATGATCGTGTTCGTGCTCCACAACAGGAGCTCTAGAACAAGAGACAAAATCGCAGCTAGTTGCAACAGCGACAAAAGAGAAGTAGATGAAACCTCTGCTCTTCGTTCGACGCATTTTGTTCTTTCTTTATGAAGAAGTGAAGTAAGTACTTGAGTTGTATAACTGGTGCAGCTCCTATTTTTGCTTAAAAACCTAAAATCAATGTTGATACATCATCAACAAGTAGTACACTTTTCTATATTTTGCTCCATCTCGTCTTCCAGCAATAACTACGTTCTCTCTTCGGCGAAAAGACATAGCCTAGCCACATCAAGTCATAGACAGGCACACTCATCAGAAGACCCTCAATCATCTCAAAGCCTTGTACTTAGAGGATGTTCTTGTAGCATGTTCTTGACCAAAGATCAGTTGTGCCGCGTTTTCGAACAGATTTAAGTACTTGTGAATAAGTCGAGGGATCGAGGTATATTAATCGTGTTCTTGGTGGAGGAACGCCTTGTTCTGAGGAAAAAAATTTTTACTTAGTATCGTCTTCTTGGCACAACTGAGGCGGGGTCGTCTATCCACGACCCTGGTATTCCTTATCTTCCCCTTCATAGTTCAAATAAATTATCCTTTCCCCCTCTATCCCTCCAAAATCCGGTACGAAGTCTTCCCGGTCTACACCTGGGTCTGTCCCATTACCTCGTTCTCCCCACAATACAACGCTTATGCGAGGGCCGACTTTGGACGATATACCTCTGTTGAACGAGGATATACCTCTGCCGCCCTGGTGTGGTAAAACCCCATGTCTGTAATTTCGGTTGACGTGGTCACTGAAGGCAAAGATGTCGCCGTTGCCTTGGGGAAAGGAAAACAGGGAGGAAGAGTTCTTGTTCAAGCTGCCGATCGTGCCTTCTTTTGCGTGTCGTTGGAAATCTATTTCGGAGATGAACTCTAGATCCCGAGAAGCGCCTAGAGAAACTCCGACAGTGAAATTGACATTGCCTTTGTACGAATCGCGATGATAGCCAACTTTGTCCTTTTCATCTCGATAGAGGTTGATCACGCTGAAGTAAGGCCCGCGCAAGCCAAACTCCTTGATAAGGTGGCGAATAATAGAGCGGTAAGTAGGACTTTGATCCCAGATTTTGTTCTTTTTTGAAGATGTACAACTAGTTGTAGAAGCGCTTGATATATTTCCTATTTTGCCATGCCTGCCCTTGCCCTCGTCGTGTATATTGTACTTGCTGTGCTGGGACTGGGTGTGGTCCTCGTAGTAATAATTGAAATTGTCTGGTTGTAGCTTCCCACCTTTGCTACCACTACTACTTGAACTTGTGGCTCCTCCACCTGTCCTGGTCGCATCTTCGTAGTTATGCATTCCCGGATCGATCACTTCTCTCCTCAACCTATGACCTGTGTCTTCCGCATATGTTGGTCTAAATTCCAGCTCTGACATCAGATTTTCAAACACGCTCATGTCTTTTCGGTTGCAAAAACCCTCGAATTGACATATGGCATGTTGAATCCTACGCTTTTCGCCTGTGGGTACTTCTTGCCCAGTCCTCTGATCCACTTCGAAAACATCGACTTCTTCACCAGCTGTTAGTGTCAAGAATTGCATGAGTCTCTCCTGCATAGAGACAGCTCCAGTCGGGCCCCCCTGGCTCATCTCGAATTCTGACTGCTTTGCTGCTCCTCGTCCACCTCGTGAGGTGAAAAAACCGTCCTGGATATGCTGCAAGGCAGTATTTTCACCACCTTGTAGTAATGCTGTGTGAAGGTCATGATTAGCTGCGCCGCCAAGTAAATGCAACCCGCCACTCTCGTCGACGTGCTCTTCACGATTTTCCGCAGCGCCGGCATCGGCGGCAGCGGCCGGGGTTTTAGTTTTCGCCCCACCCCAGCGTCCTTTTTTACCCATTCTTTGTTGATTCTGTTAACAACAATATCTATGAGAGAGTATTTCATAAAAACGACCTAGAGCGCAACGAGGTATGCTTCATCTGTACCTCTAGCTAGTAGTCACTTTGCGTTTAAATGCGACATCAACATTGGAAAGGAAGAGTGGACTTGTTGAAATTCCTTCTTGGAGGGTACTAGGTACCTTACTGATACTTGTTGCCCGGAAAAAAAAAGCCAAAGAGGAAACCTGTGCTGATCAAGATTGGGTCAGATCATGGGTTTTTCACCTTATTTCTGTTTGTTCTTAAAAAGGGTCGGAAGATGATGTTGATGACCCGGAGGAGTCTTTTATCACCTCGTTTTCCACGAACATGTGATGAAAAAGCTGGTAAAACAGGTTCTTTGCATCCATAATTCAGGAACGTCTCCTTCTTCGATCGGTTCCAATATTTCTTTATCTTTGCTCAGACGAAGGAGGTGCTGGAGTTGTTGCGGCACCAGTTGTTTATCTAGTACATCTTCTGCGTCAACACGGTCAACTAAACATAATTATGAACAAGATCATCAGGAAGTAGGTCAGCGATGCGTCTATTATAGATCAATTTCAAAACTTGATGTACTCCGTAAACGGAGCTACAGCTAAAGCGTCATGCAAAGAATTCATCAATGGTGAAACCTTTACCCAACTAGAGTACCAACTAGAGTAGTTACAGTCTTTCCAAATTGTTAACAGAACCAAGACGAAGGTGAATAAAGGAATCAAAAAAGACATACTTAGGCTTAGCGTTAGCACGATGGTACAACATAATTTGAGCTTGATCTTGATGAAGGAATTGTTAGCTGAGTACTACCTACTTCTACCTTACCTGATGCAAAAAAAAGTCACGATCACGAACTGCATAAAAATCCCCTTAGTTGTATTGATGGGGGATCTTCCAGTGGTAGTCTAGCAGCTACAACAAACCTCCGGCGCTTGTATTGGAATTAGTACTTAACATCATACATTGTATTCATTAACTTCACGAACAGTTGGTTCGTAAAGTCGAATAGGAGTTTTCTACTTATGCTATTATACGCTGTAAAAACAAGTAGTCATTTTGAAATCAAATTTGTTCTCGTTGCTTGTTCTTAAGAAGGAACAACTGTTAGTTTTATTGTTGATCTCGACAGGTAACGTCCGAGAGAAATTGTAAAAAGGATGTTGACATCTTACTAGGAGTACGTAGAGCAGCACCAGCTGTGCAGCTGTTACTTATCTCCTCTTCAGTATTTCAAAGACAAGCTCCACGTTGTTGCGGCCCATGCCTTCGAAGGCGGAAGTTTTCGATACCGTATCGAAGTGCGTAAGGATGAACTCCATACAGCTCTGCCGTAGCCCAAGTGCGTGGTGCA
The DNA here is from genome assembly GCA_905178165.1 of Amoebophrya sp. A25. NCBI lineage: Eukaryota > Dinophyceae > Syndiniales > Amoebophryaceae > Amoebophrya > Amoebophrya sp. A25. The sequence goes on along the minus strand of CAJINU010000119.1, from coordinate 107,993 downwards.
TGTTCGCCGCTTGTAGAAAATTAGCGATAGGTGCGGTTGTTATGCACCTTTATTGTCCTATGTTTCAAGCGGATCAAAGTCAAGCGTACAAATAAGGGAAAATAATCATGTTCATGTCCTCTTTTTCTGCTATAATCTTCTCAACTCTCAGTCAGGAGGCTGGTACTTGTTTTCGTGAACTCGTCTTCTTGCAAGATTTTCTCTCCTACCCCTACGCCGCGGCAATCTAAGACTAAGACTTTCTTAAGCTGGAGGACGTTCCACTTCCATCAACAAATTCAAAACGCACTAGTATCTTCAGCATAAATATCGTCGCCGCGTTTTCAGTGTTGATCGATACTAGGATCTTCTTCTCGCACAACTTCTTCAGTCTTTCCACACCAAACTGGTCTGCTGCGACGAACAGGTCCATCGCCATGGAGAGGTTGATCTCGATATCGTCGGTGTAGAGGTACCTATTCGGATTGGGTGTGGTAATGCGAGAACGTAGTGGAGAGGTCTTTATTAGGTTTTCGCTCTGCTGTTATTTCCGGCGTAAACCAGAAACATGAATCATGAACTAGAAGGGAGGACTGTAGTTGTTGTACAGGGGAATGCGAAAAAAATCTAAATTCATCACACAGTTCACAAGTAGGAGCACAGAAGAGTTTGTAGCATCAAGTACTCTAACAACGAATGGAAGACTTCGTATGCGATGTTCTTTATCGGTATAACCCGCTGCGTCGCTTCTCGAAGTGAGCCTTCGAACATGGCTTTGAAATAGAGACATCGCATGCACAAAAGCTTATGCGCATGTATCTCCCTGCCATCATCGAGAGTAAAGGTCACGTCTGAAAACTTGGGGTCGTTCAGCGCGTTCCGCAGGTCACTTACTAGCGTCGTCGGAGGTATCTCGACGTTGATCTCGTCGACGAGTGTTAGAGGAATATCTTGTGAAGTAGTAGAGGAAGATCGTCTTCCTGCTCCTTCCTACTTGGAGGTGTTCATCTTCAGAACTATGTAAGACTATCTGTCGTGATGTGCTGGGATGAAGGGACATAGTCGTAAAACCATTCATAATAATCTAAAAGCTCGAAAGTCGTTTAGCCTATTATGCCCATCGTAGCCTCCGAATATGTAGAGACAACTGTTGTAGACCACTCCTGTATGGCAGAATCTGGGACAAGGGGTGCTTCCTCGACTTGACTGCGGTCGATCCGCGGCTTGGTCGTTTGCTCCTTTATTAGTGGCAGTTCAAGATTATTGCGTGGAAACGAAATGGAGAATGAAGCTCTGATTGCCGACAACAATGCCAGGAGCAGGACAACAATGCAGCAGATCATTTTTGAAGCACAAACTAGATACAATATTTAGAACTAGCATGATTATGCTTGTACAGTGATCACCATATCATTAACCCCTCCTGCCGCTCCAGCTGCCCCGACAAAAGTCTGCTGTTGGCCTGACGATGCCGCTAGTGGCTTGATTTCTGCCCAAGTGTTACTGTCAAACCTGAACTCATACAGGTCATTTCTCGCATGCCCAGTACTGCCCCCAAAGAGATAGAGGCAATCCCCATAGACACACGCGCTATGACTATCTCTTGGACTTGGGGCGAAGCCGTTTGCTACCTGGTTTGTGATCATGCTACAACAGCTTTCGTCCTCAAGCTCAACAAGGATGACATTTTTACTTGTTTCAACAATATCAAGAGCATTACCTCCACTAAGCTCCAAACTTCTGTGTCGAAGTCGAATTGGTAGAAGTCGTTGAGGTGCTTCTGACCATCGTGGCCGCCAATAATTAGAGGTAGGCTCTTGGTGCTCGCTTACCCCGCTTGTTATGCCTTTCTCATTCTCCCTTAGGAGAGGCATAAAAAGCGGTTGTAAGAAAAGCACCTTCAACGACCGACCCTTAAAATAACTACCATCTTGTTCTTATACGACGCAGCGGAAGTCCTATATCGCGCTTTCGGCTGTTGCCCACGGACATTCACAAGGCTCCATCTCCTCGTACTAAAGTTGAACTCGTGGAAGTCGTTTCGGTAATTACCGTCATATCCCGCAAAGATGTATGTGCAACCAGGAGTATGAAGAACAAAGTTTTGTTGAAATGTTATTTCTCAGCAAGAAATTGGCTAGGTGGATTTACAAAGTTAGATTGCCTAGGATCTAAGTAGGAAAGTAGCCACTTTTTTTGAGTCAGTGTGAGTGCACTTTTTTCTTTCATAGAAAGTGCCGAAATGCTATTTCTCAAAGAGGCCATCGTCGGAGGACATGGACAATTATTCACCACGATAAGTAGAAGTAGAGAAGTGCTCCTCTATCATGGCCATACTTATACTCCACTCCTGCATGTGAATGTCGTGCACTTGGTGGCATGCCTTCGCCGCTCACTACTGCCCACTCTGACCTAACCGTGTCAAACTCCCAAAAGTCGTTCACTCTATTGTTCCCATCGTAGCCACCGAAGATGTCAGGATTAGAATGGGTTGGTAGGAGAGGTAGAAGGGTAGAGATGAGACGACTAAGCCAGCAGAAGCAGATAACCTAAGACTGTGACTACAAGGAAGTGGTTACGAATGGTGGTGACGCCATAAACAGGCTATCCTTATATGCTACCACGACATGCCGATCGCGGACACTGGGACTACTTTGGGTCTGTATCTGGGACCATTTCGAGCGCTTGAAATCGAATTTATACAGGTCGTTCACTCGGTTGCTGCCGTCATATCTGTTGAGATGAAGATGAAGCGTACTGTGTAACGCTAAATGTACTTGTAGCAGAAGTCAAAATGTCTAATAAATATAAGAGTAATAATGTGGCAGCTGAGTAAGTATGTGGACTTCGTCTTCGTGGTCGTGAACGAACGCCAACTGCAACTCTACTGGCACTTCCTCCAAAAAACAACTTCTCCCTTGATGCCGTAGAAGTTAAAATACCCTCCAAATATCCACAAGCAGTCGTTGAGCACGATTCCTACGTGCAGCGACCTTTGCCTTGGTGGCATGCCTGTCGATTTCACTTGCTGCCATTGTTTCAACAGCGTGCCCTCTCCTCTAGGAGAGGACTCAAGGGAATCTAAGTCCGTCATTCTTCGTGTTCTTCAACTTCCGAAGAAGTTGAATTCGCTCCTCTTGTGGTTTTTGTTCTTGATGTTCTTGTGGTTGTTTTAGAAGTTATTTTGCTTCTTTTTTGATTATAGTACTTAAAAGAGAACTTGTCGTTGTTGGTGGTGGATGGAACGTTCTGTTGATCATGCGAGAAGGAAATCACAAGTTTCTGTTCTATCGTCTCCTGGTGGTTACATTGTCAGCTTCCTACCATGCAGCTCTCTTGTCCTCGTTCTTGCACAACAAACATTCTGTTTCTTGTACTACTCCACATCAACTTTACTTCGTCTACGCTTCTTAGTCGTCGTAAAAGAAGATGTAGTGAGCAGTATCATGTTTGTCGACCATACTTGTACTTCATCCTTTAGCAAAAGACTAGAATAGAGCAGAGTGCTGCTCTAGCAGTTCTGTGTATCCTGCGTCAACATCTTCGGAGTTTCAATTATTATTTCGGTAGAAGCATCTGGAATTGTAGCTTGTTGCAGTTGATGTAATGCGGTGGCGCAGTCAGTCGTGTCGTGAGGATCCCACCTGCACATCACGCCCAGCCACAGTCTCTATTCAACAACCCGTGATGGAAGTCACCGGCGCTGCACGGCTGCAGACTCACATCATACAATCTTCACTGTGCCATTTTCTTCATCACATCGTTCATTTGGTTGTATCTAGTGTTTCACCGATGATGAAGTTGATCCTCATCGTGGTCATCTCCGTGATTATCAATACCGTGATGAACTCCTGACGAAGAGGTGGATAGATATTCCCAAATAAGCCTTGAAGTAAGCCTTGAAGCAAAGAGAACAGTGCTCAAGATCTTCTAAATGTAAAGTACCTGATCAGCAAGCATCCATCATGTACTATCAGAAAAAACAGGGGTGAAATGCAAATGATATTGAGAATTGCTGATGGGGAATTGGCTCTGAGAGAGATGATAGAATAAGATGACTAAGCAGTAATATACTATTGCCTTGGCGAACGTGTGATCATCATTTTTTAAAAGATTGGGTCTTCGTCGGCATCTTACTCTTTTGCGTCTCTCCTCTCATCTTTTCCTTTTCCTCTGAGAACTCTGTTCTCTTTACCAACCTTCTCTGTAGACCTGTACCTCATGTATCCTTTAGCAAACTCCTGTCATCAAACAAGCAGGATGCAGGGGCACCAAAATACTTGGTGCTGGTGGAAGGACGATGGTTATGCTTTTCGGCAACATTAATACACATAGTATTTCATCAGGATCAGGTGCTCAGAAACGTTATTATGCTTGGTCGTGACCTCCTCTTCCTCCGGTAGATGGCTACATCGTTCATCGAGCATATCAAAAAATACCTTCTTGCCGTAAACGTAATCATCAGATGAAGCCGTCAATATTAACGTAACAAAATACAATGGCTAAAGCTATCTAGAAGTACTTATTCAAATTCAATAAGTCGAGCCATATGAGGACCAATACCACTGTGTGGGGGCTGAGAAGAAAATCGGGCCTCGGAACGGAAGTACGAAGCTGATCAAAAATTCATTTCACCGCGAAGAACAACTATCTTAACCTTTCGCAGTATAGCTATAAAGTCACGACAATTATATGTAAATTGTGAATGAAGCCTGACATCAAGGCTCAGTAAATTCTGAAGGATCATGTGCAATATAAGTAAATAGCTCACATGATGAGCCTGATGCTGCCTGAGCCTACTTCGGTCGTGATGAGGAAAAAGGCTCAGCATGCTGGTAGTCCCGAAGCTGTGAAGCGGAGAACTCAGTGCTTAAATATGTTCTAGTATATCACTGCTAAAGCTTTGAAGTGGAGAACCCAGTGCCCGTGCTTGTTGAACATGTTCTAGTATTGAATGAAGAGAGTGAAGAGCAACATCAAGGCCGCCGTGCAGCCCGTGTCACTGACAAGACCACCTACTTCTACATGATGTAAAACAGATGACGACCTGCTAAATTGTCTGCCAGCATAGGCGTTACAACTGTTCTTACTTGAAAGGGTTCTTCCCGGGTGATTCACTTTTCATGGGAGCTTTTTTTCCAGGTGACGCTTGCTTCCCAGCGGATGATCCACTTTTCATGGGAGCTTTTTTTCCAGGTGACGCTTGCTTCCCAGCCTGGTTCCATAACGATAGACCCTTTTCTTCACCGTGAAATCGGACGAACGAGGCTGGAGATTATGATGGAAAATCTTGACAAGATGTGTCTTCCTTGAGAAGTCTTAGTGTAGTGACACAGACACGTAAGAACAAGCGTCAGTGTCGAGGACTCGTGGGGGTGGTAAGGAAAAAGAGAATAAAGTATGTGAGCGTGAAGTTCGAATTATGTCATACGATAACAGTAAGAGTAACTGGTATTAAGCGAGAGATAAGAGCCGAGAAATACAGGCAGTCTTATGGTTTAGCTAAACGCGTTACCTTTAGTGAATGGTCCATTGCCGTCACTTGGGTCGACTCGTTTTTCCTGCCCGCCTTTCGTTCCTGTCCCCTTTTTGCCTCCCTTGCCTTTGCTCTTCAAGCATTAGATCAGGTCGTGGTTGTGGATGAATAGTCGTCGCATGTTTGTAGATACTAGATGTAGAGCTGGTGGGAGTAAGTAGACATTTATTTCTGGTGGTGCCAAGAAGTTGTAGAACTGAGAAAATAATAGAAAAGCTACTGCTGGTGCTACAGCCACTGCTTCTAGTGCTACAATCATAAGATTTCGGATCGCTTTCCTTTTTGACGATCTTCTGGCTCTGCTTCCCTTGACTCTTTGATGAGGAGGCTGCTCCACCTCCTCGCTCAACCTTTTTCTTTGCTTCTTCCTTCTTTTTTCCCTTTCCTTTGCCCTTCTTTTTCGCTTCTACCATAACCGCAGTATCAGCTGTGGTGGAAGTGGATGAGAGGTCGTTAGTTTTTGTGAAAGTGCCATCAGGAGCATCTCTATCACTGCTTCAGGGAAATGGTCCTGCAATAAATCTGAAAGGTTTCTATTATGCAGTTGAAGTTGTTCTAATCTGAAAGGTTTCTATTATTTTTTTCAACTTCCTTTGAATTTGATCTCCAACTTCCTTTGATCTCAGCACTGAATTTAGAAGAGTTTTCAATTGTTCCGAACATCAATCAACTAGAGCGAAGAGGATGAACACTTCTTTACGAAGGTGGAAGTAGTAAGTTTCATCCTATAAGAAATTTTACTTAGTTGTATACGTCGTAAATGTCTTACATATATAAAAAAGAGAAGACATCCGAGCAATACCTCCTGCTTCCCAGAGCTCCTCTCCTTTCTCTGGGCCATGGAATCTGATGAAACTAGCGTGAGTAAAAGGCCCATTGCCGTCGGAGGGGTCCGTGCGCTTTTCGATCATCTTCACCTCGTCCACCTTCTTCTTGCCTTAGAGTCAAAGTGGATCATGGTCTACTAGATTAACATGCTTAACATAAGCATATTAAGGGAGGGGAACAGGTCGGGGCGGAACCGGATATGGAGTGTAGTAGAAAAAAATGGAAGACGTGGACGTAAACCTAATAACGCGGCACAGGCGTTTTCTTGATCATGTGCAAAAACGATGATCTTGTACTAAGTTATCGTCCACCCCTGCCCCTGCTGCATAGTCCCAACATGAACCATAATTGTCATTGCTTTTGATGACCGCTTTGCTGGCTCCCTTGGAGCCGGATTTCTTCTTGCCAGAGCTTTTGCCGCCACCCATTTTGCTGTCTTTTTTTTTTGTTCTTCTTCTTGTGGAGGTAACAAGTGTCGTTCTTCTTCTTGTGCCTACCAAGCTAGAGATCCTTTAGATGTTGCAGTTCCTCATCTAATCATGATGTTGAAAGTTCTTAGTGAACAAACTCGATGAAAGAAATCCGAATCGTCGATGAGGAGGACATCAAGTTCTAACAAGAACTCGGACAACTTCTAAGAAGTTAGAGTTCTAGTTCTAGTATAGTGTAGATAAGAAGCACTCGGACAAGAACTCGTCACTACGGAACAACAACCACTTTCCAAAGTCTTCGGCCAAATGGCCAGCGCACCAGCTGAGGACAACAGACAACCTCCTCGTCTACGGGACCCGTCTTGTTTGGGGTTCCTCGTCCCTCTTGTTTGGAGAACATTCCGCTTGCAGTCTCTTTCACCTCGAGAACTTCAACACTTTCTTGAACAAGACGTCTCATCGCACGGAGGACTTTGTGCTACGTCCTCCGACGATATAATGAACATACCGGAACAACAAGACGAAAACTTTTCCAACACATGATTATAAAGACCGGTCGCAGAACACGTCGACGTTACTATTCCGTGCCTAAACCGGTCGCAGAACACGTCGACGTTACTATTCCGGTTAAAGAACACGTCAACGTTAGAAGGAACAGTTGTTACTATTCCGTGTCTGATGGTCATTTGGTCGTCCACAAGTTCGTCACATAAGATAATAGCAGGTTAGAAGTTGTTTCGCCGTTTCTTCTTTTCTGAAGATCACTTAGTCGCCATTTAGTCATGAGGAGGTCATCATCGATTGTGAATGAGAGGTATAATAATTTGTAAGGTGCCGCGCAGGTAAGGTGTGCTGTTTTTACTTGTCATTATTTCTGGCCCTCCTGAGTCATGCATCAAAATGTCAATTTTCTAGTCCAGCGCCGGTAACGTCAGGCTTCTTTAGCTTTCAGGTCAGACCTAGAGTTCGTTTTCTTCATCAATGCAACAGTAGTGCTGGTACAAAGTGCTTGATCATGATTGTACAACGTGAACGTGCTTGAATGATGATTGTTCAGGTAGTTTTGATTTGTTCTTGAGTAATAGTTCATTTCCTATTGAGTACTAATCGTTTTCTTTGATTATACTTTGTCATCTTTGTGGTTGCTCTCTTGTCATCTGCCAACATTCTTATTTTTGATAGGTACGTACTACAGATACAGGCTATAGATGCAAACTCCTGCTCCAACGCCAGTTCTCACTTCATGATCTTCATCCATACAAGTACAACTTACTTTGCTTTATGGTTGGAAGGGCTACACGCTAGAGGTAAAAACGAGCCGGTTGCTTTATTTAGTGCTTTGAGCGCCGCTGGACCTAAACCTCGACCCTATAAAAAGGGAAGAAGCTTTACTTTTCTCTATTTTCTTAATTCACGACATCTACCTTTCATCCTTTTCTAATTCGTCTACCTACTACATACATCTACCGTGTCGGTTTCCTGTAGAAGAAGAAGTAGAAGAAGTTTAATATCCAATTCCATTCCTTCACTTTCTAAATCTAATTGTCTCTATAATTAAATACCCTTATTTTTTATCTAACTTGTTTCCTGTAAGCTTTTCTGTGCCCATTTGTCCCACTCCACACTCTCACCTAGCTTCGTCTCACCTGTCGTCATGTGTACGCCCTTGAAAAACTGGCCACGCTTGAACTCGTACACTTTCTCGATGCTCCCGTCCGTGATAGTTTAGAGAGTTCTACCGATCGATCCGAATTGTTAGTCTACGACGGGGGCTATTTAGCTCGGGAGAATAAGGTACGCACGTATCCTATCCCATAAGAAGAAGAAAAAGTAGGTAAACCTACTCCCACTGTAGGTAAAGAGGTCAAAATTAGAGCTCTGGTCCTAGATCATGTCCAGTTGCCCTAGATGTTCGGACCACCTGGCGTTGTGGAACACCAGAGGTCGGTTATCTTCAACAAAAAGTCTAAGTAAAAAAACCCGAGCATAAGGTGTTGGCGGCGTCCCAGTGTATTTGCGAGAGGAGAAGCGAATCCCGACTGGCGTCTCCAGCACTTTCTGGAAAAGCACTCGATAAGTCTCCTTCATCCTTGTTTAGATGTGCCTGTGTTCCTAGAAGTGAACGTGAAGTAAGTAGAAATATAAGTAAACTTGAGAAAAAGAAAGGTCGTTAAGGTTAAGCTTAAGGTGGATAAGTTGTACCTAAAACTTTAACTTAAATATCAGGATATAAGTATGTGCTCTGTGCATGATCTGCATTGATCATAACACTGAGCATGCTTCCACGACTTGCCGGAGCCAATTGAGCCAATAATTTTTGTTTTGATGTCGTCCGAAGTCGAAGTAAATTTTGGCCAATAGAGACCGCCACCAAGCTTGTTGAAGATCAGGTGTTTCACGCGAGTTCCGCCATGAGTTATCTGCTCCATAATGGCGGCGTCGACAGCTGCAGTAATAGCTGCTGTATTTAGAGGTGGAGACGAAAAGACGAGTGGCAGAAACTGTTCAGTAGTAGAACATGACATAAGGAAAGGAGAAAATGAGAAATGATCTGACAATCTCATTGAATAAATTCACTGTCGGGGAAAGGAGAGAAGATATTAGTATTTATAATATTAGCAATCGACCTCATTTTCTTAAGGGCCTTCCTTCAGAGCCTTCCTTAAGCAAGGGAAGCGCGCTCGATGAAGAACACTACGCAAGGAAAACGAGGCAAAAAAGAGAAGCCCCTTACACTGGGTAGGCTACACGCGCAAAATAAAAGCACACAAAAACAAGGCACGAGAGAACACTAAGCAACGACAACGAAAGCAAAAAACCAGCCACCCCAAAAGCCCCGCGCGCAAAAGACACGCAAAAACAAGACACGAGAGACCACGAGGCAGCAACGACAGAGGCGGAACAAGTGACACCACTACACAGCACACGCAGGAAGCCAACGCATGAAAACAAGACAAGCAGAGAACACGAAGCAGCAAGAGGAGAGGAGAGCAGACCCGAAGAGAGCAGACCTGAGCGAGCGCAAACCATAATAGCACAGCAGAGCAAAGCAGACCACACCAGGCAGACCAAGGCAGAGCAACCAAACAAGACCGGACTGGACCGGACCAGACCAGGCCAAACGAGACCAGCACCAGACTGGCAAGAGCAAGCGAAGCCCCGAGCACTCTCTCAGGCGGACACATCTCCAGCCAGCCTATTCGGATAAAATTTTCGGGCTTTGAGAAAATCCCGACCGACAGACACCACAACACACCCGCGCCATCTGATCTGGCTGCCGGGAGGCAACAACCGATCCGACACAAAAGACCCAATAAAGAACCCGTGCCACCGCAATGCAATAGCAGGCGCCCGCGAGTCTAGCGCATGCACCTGGGCCGGCCTCCAGCAAGCGGCCCCCAAGGGCAAGCCAAGGCAAAGGCAGGAGCAACGCAAGGGCAAAAGCAAAGGGAGGGAAAGGAAAGGAAAAGAAGGCAAGCCAAACCAAGGGCAAGCCAAGGGCAAGCCAAGGGCAAGCCAAGCCAAGGGCAAGCCAAGCCAAGGGCAAGCCAAGCCAAGGGCAAGCCAAGCCAAGGGCAAGCCAAGCCAAGGGCAAGCCAAGCCAAGGGCAAGCCAAGCCAAGGGCAAGCCAAGCCAAGGGCAAGCCAAGCCAAGGGCAAGCCAAGCCAAGGGCAAGCCAAGCCAAGGGCAAGCCAAGCCAAGGGCAAGCCAAGCCAAGGGCAAGCCAAGCCAAGGGCAAGCCAAGCCAAGGGCAAGCCAAGCCAAGGGCAAGCCAAGCCAAGGGCAAGCCAAGCCAAGGGCAAGCCAAGCCAAGGGCAAGCCAAGCCAAGGGCAAGCCAAGCCAAGGGCAAGCCAAGCCAAGGGCAAGCCAAGCCAAGGGCAAGCCAAGCCAAGGGCAAGCCAAGCCAAGGGCAAGCCAAGCCAAGGGCAAGCCAAGCCAAGGGCAAGCCAAGCCAAGGGCAAGCCAAGCCAAGGGCAAGCCAAGCCAAGGGCAAGCCAAGCCAAGGGCAAGCCAAGCCAAGGGCAAGCCAAGCCAAGGGCAAGCCAAGCCAAGGGCAAGCCAAGCCAAGGGCAAGCCAAGCCAAGGGCAAGCCAAGCCAAGGGCAAGCCAAGCCAAGGGCAAGCCAAGCCAAGGGCAAGCCAAGCCAAGGGCAAGCCAAGCCAAGGGCAAGCCAAGCCAAGGGCAAGCCAAGCCAAGGGCAAGCCAAGCCAAGGGCAAGCCAAGCCAAGGGCAAGCCAAGCCAAGGGCAAGCCAAGCCAAGGGCAAGCCAAGCCAAGGGCAAGCCAAGCCAAGGGCAAGCCAAGCCAAGGGCAAGCCAAGCCAAGGGCAAGCCAAGCCAAGGGCAAGCCAAGCCAAGGGCAAGCCAAGCCAAGGGCAAGCCAAGCCAAGGGCAAGCCAAGCCAAGGGCAAGCCAAGCCAAGGGCAAGCCAAGCCAAGGGCAAGCCAAGCCAAGGGCAAGCCAAGCCAAGGGCAAGCCAAGCCAAGGGCAAGCCAAGCCAAGGGCAAGCCAAGCCAAGGGCAAGCCAAGCCAAGGGCAAGCCAAGCCAAGGGCAAGCCAAGCCAAGGGCAAGCCAAGCCAAGGGCAAGCCAAGCCAAGGGCAAGCCAAGCCAAGGGCAAGCCAAGCCAAGGGCAAGCCAAGCCAAGGGCAAGCCAAGCCAAGGGCAAGCCAAGCCAAGGGCAAGCCAAGCCAAGGGCAAGCCAAGCCAAGGGCAAGCCAAGCCAAGGGCAAGCCAAGCCAAGGGCAAGCCAAGCCAAGGGCAAGCCAAGCCAAGGGCAAGCCAAGCCAAGGGCAAGCCAAGCCAAGGGCAAGCCAAGCCAAGGGCAAGCCAAGCCAAGGGCAAGCCAAGCCAAGGGCAAGCCAAGCCAAGGGCAAGCCAAGCCAAGGGCAAGCCAAGCCAAGGGCAAGCCAAGCCAAGGGCAAGCCAAGCCAAGGGCAAGCCAAGCCAAGGGCAAGCCAAGCCAAGGGCAAGCCAAGCCAAGGGCAAGCCAAGCCAAGGGCAAGCCAAGCCAAGGGCAAGCCAAGCCAAGGGCAAGCCAAGCCAAGGGCAAGCCAAGCCAAGGGCAAGCCAAGCCAAGGGCAAGCCAAGCCAAGGGCAAGCCAAGCCAAGGGCAAGCCAAGCCAAGGGCAAGCCAAGCCAAGGGCAAGCCAAGCCAAGGGCAAGCCAAGCCAAGGGCAAGCCAAGCCAAGGGCAAGCCAAGCCAAGGGCAAGCCAAGCCAAGGGCAAGCCAAGCCAAGGGCAAGCCAAGCCAAGGGCAAGCCAAGCCAAGGGCAAGCCAAGCCAAGGGCAAGCCAAGCCAAGGGCAAGCCAAGCCAAGGGCAAGCCAAGCCAAGGGCAAGCCAAGCCAAGGGCAAGCCAAGCCAAGGGCAAGCCAAGCCAAGGGCAAGCCAAGCCAAGCCAAGGGCAAGCCAAGCCAAGGGCAAGCCAAGCCAAGGGCAAGCCAAGCCAAGGGCAAGCGAAGCCAAGCCAAGCCAAGCCAAGCCAAGCCAAGCCAAGCCAAGGGCAAGCCAAGCCAAGGGCAAGCCAAGGGCAAGCCAAGGGCAAGCCAAGGGCAAGCCAAGAGCAAGCCAAGGGCAACCGCGCAAGCAAAGGGCAACCGCAAGCCAGGGGCAACCGCAACCCAAAACCAACCAAAGTGGCAAGCCAACGCAGCCGCTGGCCTGGCTGGGCCAACCCAACCCAACGCAAGCCAGCCTAGCCAAGGCAACGCAAGCCAAGCCCAAGGCAACACAAGACAAGACAGCAGCGAGCTACGTGCGCTGCACTACTCTACAGCACAAGACACGAGACGGCAAGCCAGGCGAGTGGACTAGACTGGGCTGGGGCTGTCTTGTGCTCTAGACTGGACGAGTCTAGTCTAGAGGAGACTAGCGCTGCCGCTGCGCTTGGACTACATTAAGACTAGCTTAGGACTAGCGCCAAGCCAGTCTAGACTACACAGCACTAGCGTAGTCTAGCTCTAGTGTAGCCGTAGCCTACTGGACTCGACTGGCCTCGTCTGGTCTAGGGAGCGGAAGAGGGGGGCGAGCAGTCAACGGGGCCGCTGCGTGGGGTCGGGTGGCTGTGGTCGTGCTGTGCTCGTGTCCTAGGCCAATTAAATCCAAAAACTCACGAGCCCAAATCTTCCAAGCTCAGGCTACTGCCAGCACTCGCGTCTATTCTATTCTATCGAAGCTAACCAACCCAGGCCAAAACGTTTTAGATTTTCAGAGGCTGCCTCTTCTCAAACGTTTGGAAGCTTTTCAGCGGCTGTCTCTTCTCAAAATTTTGGAACGTTCTGAAAGTCGTTCAGGGGTAAAAGCTTCCCACTTTTCTACGTCTCACCCTTTCCAAAGATTTGCCATCAGTAGAGACGCAGCGAAGTGCAAAACTTTCCCACTTTCCGCAGGTTCGTCCTGAGTCGAGTTTTCTCATTTTTCTACAACTTGAAATGCAAAAACTTGACAAAATTCCAGCCGGAAACCCCAAGAGGCTCCGATGCTATAAAACACAATCAAGAAGAAGAAGCAGAAGGAGCAAAAGACCCACGGGGCGGCGCCTAATATCTAGAAAAGAGAACACACGACAGACGAAGAGGCAGAAAAACAAATGGCGCAGCTTCACGCGGGAGCGCTTTATAGGTGAGAAATCTGATAGAGAGACCCACACACGCCGAAAAGATAGAAAATGGAAAGACCCAACCCAGCTCGAACGCGCCCCGTCTGATCCTGATAACGACGCACATATGAAGAAGAAGCAGAAAAGGCTGAACGCTCCGTCTAACGAGGAGGCGCCCAAGATCGAAAGAAAGACCATAAAGAAAACAGACACAAAAAGCAGTATCTTCATGGAGGGACCTACATGGAGAAAAAGCGAGCTCCAGGCTGGACTTTCCCGGGCTGAAATGTGCGCCAATGCTAAAGCCTCAGAACCAAGACACGCGGGGGCTTCAGCTAGTCGCAGTAAGTCTGAAACTACACTAGTCGCAGGGGGTCGGCGACTAGTCACAAGAGCGCCGAAGCTAGTGAGTCACAGGAAGCGCGAGACTAGGCGCAGCAGCTGCCACAACTTCCATAGGCTTCCAACTTAAGGGGCAACCGAGTGACAAAGCCCGCGGCGATTTCAAAGGTGGGCGGTCTTCGTGACTAGAACTATTGCTAGCATTTCAAAGAACGCTCCTCACAGTGAGGAAATAAGATCTCGACTGCTGCGTGTAGTTCCATGCAATCAAGAACAGGCACTCAAAGACAAAGGCGATCTTTGCACACAGTGCCTTAATTCTAAGCCAGAGAGAAAGAAGAAAAAGCCAGTGCCATCCTGCAGCTCCTCGACACCGTCTTCGTACTTGTACGTATAGACGCCAGATGCGCCCCTCCAGGTGTAGTAGTCGCTCCAACCACCAGACTTCTTGCTGAATATGAATGATATTTTTTCCATCTTTGCAGACCAACATCGAGACTCCTCTGAAGCTATTCGATAAACTGAAATAAGCGACAAATCTATTTAGATAACAATTGCAGATACTCGGTTATTGAGTTTTTTGTTACTCGCTTGCTCTAATATTTCGATTATACAGTTTGAAAAGGAAAAGGCGCAGCCTCGATGTCGATGCTCGGCCAGATGGGAAAAACATCGTCCATACTGAATGTACGTCGTTGAGAACCATGGGCAGTGCCACCCCAAGAACCTCCATTAGGCGCAGCCACGAAAAACAAAGACACTGGCCTGCCGACGAGCACTTGCTTCTCTTGACCCTGCTCCACCACATAATAACCGTTTATAGTGTTTGGCCCAGTAAAGAGAGCTCGTCGCTCGCTTTCTGGTCCGACTTTTGCATTACGGACGACCGCGCATTAGAACGAAGACATAGCTATCTATTATAACTAGTTAGTAAAAGAAGGTGGCGGAGTCTAACATTCAGTCATAATTAAACATAACCTTTCGTCAATAATGAAATTGAAAACCTAGAGGAGGTCAAAAAACTACTTCTGCTAGTACTGCATACCTTCCTTAGTAAAAAAACCTCCTGGAAAGAAATTGAAAAAGATGGATGTCACAGAAAATCGTAACAGCAATCGGCGAAATCGATTGGATTTTCTGTCGTACGGAAGTCCACGCCGGGCGCGTGCCACGTTTCGAAGTCGTCCTCTTTGTTGGTCTTCAAACCCCATTCCTGTTTTATCGTACTTGCGTACAACCGGCCAAGTGCTTCCGCCGTCCCGCCATCGAGTGACGATTTGCCGTCCTGATGAGCAGCTATATGAAAAAGGCCATACTATGTAGAAGAAGTCAAGAACAAGTGGGTTAGGTTTCGGCGACAGTACACGCGGACGGAGCTTCACAGCGACGACACCACACGACGCAAGCACAAGTAACAAACACACGCACGGCGTATATTGTTGACCAATGGCCATTGCCAGCCCTAGACCCTCTGAATGGACCTGATTTGTATGCCAAGTGACTGCCATCACGACCCTGATCATGATCAACGCCGTCCCTTGTCTTGAACTCTTGTTAGTTCCTCACGTGATCATCAGTGGAACTCAATGAGTTCCAAAATGAATGAGCAGCAAGACCCCCCAGGTCTTTAACTGCACTACGACCCTGCATGAAATCCCAATGACATTGAAACCACTTCGATACCAAGCCAGCGCCTTAAACAGTCAGCGACCAGTCGGCGCGTCCGTTCTGGTTGTCTTTTTGTTTCATTGCAACGATAGTAGCTCCAATTGCTCTCAAGAGCTCCATAGCGTGCTTGGATGTGTTCACATGTTCCAACACTGTCCCAAGCCCTTGGGCCTTGCTTAAATAGTCTAGAAAAGTTGTCAGTTGCTCCATTGATTGTAGAAGTAGAGAAAAGCCGCACTAACTGCGCCACAAAATGCCCGATGTGAGTCCTGGCGAGATTTCACCCAAACTGGGGCAGAAATGGACCCGACTGGCGTGACTGGCTTCGAGCGGTAACGCAAGAAGCAGACCGCCTGGACTTAGTCCAATACCTCAGCAACGTGCTGAACGGCAACGCGGCAGGGGTTCCGAACCAGCCCAACAATAACGGCCGCAAGCTTGCTTCAGCAGAATTGGCGAGGTTTGACGAGTGTGATCATTAAGGCGCCCAAAGGTGCAGCCGAGGCGCATACGGAGGACCAAGATACCACAGCAATGAACGCCGGCGAAGTGGTGACGAATCTCCGCGACGCTGGCCTGGCTCCAGTCAAAATGACCGCACAGAGCAGCGAAACCCGGCTCCAGCATTGGAAGGAATGCACTTCACGAACCGCGACGCTCCTCCAGGCGTTCACGCTCGCTCCAACATTCCTGGCGAAGGTTAGAGATGTCACGAACCAACCTCCGACCGTCTACCCGCCGGAAGTTGGTGCGGCTATTGCTGACCAACAAAGCGGAGCAGCCCTCGACGCTCTGCCTAAAATGTTCCCCAAAGCATTTCGACAGACAATCGAGAGGATGCAAGAAGAAGACCCTCTAACGTTCGTCCAAATCGGTGAAAGACTCACGAAAAGGCTTCGCAGTTTAATTGACTCCAGTCAGCACAAGATCGAGACAGAGCCCATCTCTCGGCAAAGCCTTTCCGGCTGTCGAAGGTTCCGATGATAAAAACCAGAACAATACCAAAACCAAGAAGCGCAAGCGTCAAGATGAGGGCGATGACGATCACGATGCTAACGCGTTTGCCGCTCTCAAGAAGACAACGACACCAAACGACTTCGCAAGAAGATTCGCAAAGAAATCAAGAGCGAAAGGAATTGGAAAGAATCGAATGACGCTAACCCTAGCACGAAGAACAAAAGAAATGGCAAAGGTAAAGTTGCCAAGGGCTCAAATCCTAACGAGGGCACCCAGTGCAACTATTGCCACAAGTATGGACATAAGGCGCATAAATGCTGGCTAAAGCCGACGAGTCAAAGCTACCAACCTAGTAAAGCCATGGGCAGCAACTTCTTCGACAATTCACGCAACTGCTGGCCGCAAGGTAGCGCTATAGTATGCCTCCGCGGCACCAGGACAGCCATCCACCGCAACAAAGGGCGCCAGCCATCCACCGCAACAAAGTGGAGGAAAAGGATTCGACAACAATAGCCCACAGCAATGGGGTGGACAACAGCCACAACGCTGAGAGGAACCCAATCAGGAATCAATGGAGTGGATATGGGCAACAAGATGGACAGACCCAAGCTGATAAAGAAGAATTTGAAGAAGGTCACGGCCACGAGAATGGCAGACGTTCTCTGAACTTTGAGGAAAGCTCAGAGAGTAACGAGTATAGAAGTGAACTGCTTTGGGGTGAGAGCTATGCGATTGATGGTCGCTCCGTCTGTTACCTTAGTGCAAATAAAAGAGACAATAGCAAAACAGTCCCGCACCCACTTGCTGACAGCTGTGCAAATAAGTACTCGCCTCGCCATCGTATCGCTATCGCTCCGATTTGTTTCCAGGAGATTAGCTACCGGCCCTGTCACATTTATTAGCGGCACCGCTGGACAGCGAAGCGGGAACTTGGGCAGACTAAAAGAAAATAGATTAGGGCTAAAGTATGGCGCACACTTTGAGCTAACACCTACCAAAAGCCATAGATCGCATTACGCCATGGCTAGGAGCAAGAAACTGCAACGAGAAAGGCTGGCGAATGAACTTTACAGAAAGTGGCGGAGCGTTGTACAATACCCGCCCCGGCCGCTCTCTACCCATAACAAATTGCCCCCAGACGCAGCTGCCTACTCTAGGCTGTCGCTGTGACATGTTTAGCAAAGAAGAAGACGAAACTGAGGAGGATGCAGTGCGTATTAGTGTAGAAGGGGCTAGACTTCAGTCACAAACTTCAAGACTAGACACACGTCGTAGATTTTTTTAGCCACTTTCACGCCGATAGTCTTAGGGTATCTTGTCCTCCAAAATGTGACCGGACCAAAGGCCACAGACGCTCTCACGCAAAAGCGAGGCCCGCTGGGCATATAGATACCCGCTCCGCTAAAAACGCTCGGTCGCAACTGATTTCGCAGTCGGTATTCAGCCAGTATTCATAAGAGGCAAGAGATGCGCTTTAATTATTGTTTGCGATTCGATTAAAATGCGCTTCGTTCGACCTCTATGCCTTAAGTCAGACTGCGTCGAGGTGATTGAAGAAGTGACGAAAGACATTCACCAAGACTACCCATTGCCACTCGGCGACAAAGTAGCGCGGCTCATCCGTAGAGATAGCGAACCCGTCCTGAGTAGTGACCAGATGACCAAAGTCATGCAGTCGCTACTGGTTTCAGAAATTCCAGGAGTTCCTTACAGCCCAGAGATGGCGCGAACGCTTCACGCGGACCATGTTCGGCGCTGTGCGTACCATGTTGGTCAAAGTCGGCCGGCGTTCTTGGTGTTACTGCCTCCAGTATTCCAGAGACTGTTGGAATCGCTTACCGCATCGCTGTGCAAAAATGCCAGAACATGACGGCAGGAGTCCTGTCGAGATACTAGAAAAAAGGATAGAGGAGAAATCCTCGAAAAGTGGTGGCAAGTGGTCTAGGTATGTTAAGAAGATTTTCGGCTGCTTGGTGTACTTTCGCGAGCAGGTCGTGGACACCACCAACAAGAAAGGGGCAAAGCCTGCGCCACCTTATCGGCGTGGTGTGTTCCTCAATCTCTGTCCAGTTTCGGCTGGTTGGCTAATGGGCACGCAACACAATGATGGGAGAACAGCGGCTGGCTTCCAGTGGAGTGAGTATTCCACGCTAGATGTGAAACTTCGAGAGTCGATACTAGTGAAGAACATTGACTGGCTATTGCCTACGTCGGAGGGCATTTATATCGATTGCGACCCACTGGAAGGCCTGCAGTCTGGCACGCCGTCGCTGGGTCCCGTCCTGCACAGACATGCGCTGCAACGTATGGCCTGTCGGCCGCGCTTCTCTGGCACGGCGTACAGCTCAGGCGATCCAACCGGCATGGAAATGATATCAGACAAAAACGAAGCGGGTGAGTTTTTCTGTGAATCTTTGGACAGAGAAGGAGATCCAAAGACCGACGACGATTCCAACTCTGACGCGCAACGAACACGTTGGGGAGGGGAATAGCTCATCGGAGCGTGTGCCACCTGACCCTAATCCTGAAGCAAAGTCTAACCCAAGGCCGATACCCACTCCACCACCTCAGCCAAGCAAAGCCGAGGAGGGGAAGAAAGGCCGAGGAAGACCCAAAGGGGGCAGGGATAAGAATCCAAGACAACGCAAGAGAAGGACCAAAGTCCGAGCTTGAAGCATTGAGAAAAGACATGAATAAATTTGCCATGCTAGCGCGCGGGCATGAGCTGGAAGAAGGGGAAGCCTTTCCCGAAGCACATGCCACGCTTTCAGTTTCCCAAGCCTTGCAAAGCCCTGACGCCGAAAAATGGCGAGCGGCTATCACCAAGGAGGAAGCTAGACTACTTGCCTTCGAGACTTGGGCGCCAGCTACTGGCGAGGAGCTGCGGGCCGCTTCTCAGGTAATGCCTATGGCAATCGTTCCCACGGTAAAACATGATGGAACATTCAAAGCTCGCGCCTGTGTGCTCGGGAATCTTGACCGTTCAAAGAATATCGACACCTACGCCCCTGTAGTGTCACACGCTGCTAATAGACCCTTACTAGTCTCAGCGGCGACGGAGTCCGCTTTCGTCGCCCCCTTTGATCTTGATTCGGCGTCTCTTAATGCTGAACTCGATCGCGGCGTCTTGCTTCTGCCGTCTTCCACCAGTGTGGGCGGAGAAGCATGGAGCGGATATCGTCAAGCTTAAGAAAGCGCCGCATGGGCTCAAGGACGCCCCACGAGCCTGGGCCAAGAAGTATTGCGTGTTACCTATTGCCCGAACTCAGACGGGAGCCGTTTCCTTCTGCGCCAGGATTGTGGCGGAAAAAGAGCAAAACGCACCCAAGAAAGTACACGAAGACGCCAGTCTATGTTGGTGCTAACTTAGCTACGGGACCTGACTAGCAAGAGAAGAGCTACGGCCCGAGCTCGGCCGGGTATTTAGTCGCGCCCCCGGCCGACCTATACTATTGAGATGGCAAAGCGAGTCGATACCCACTCCGGTTTCGAATGGCTAGAGTTCGACTTTCTTGGTGCGATTGTGCACTATTGTCGGGAAGCGCGATCCGTGAAAATCCTGACGAGTGTGCACATAGAGAAAATTTTGAAGAAGTATAGAATAACACTAGGCAGGCCGGCGCGGTCTCCAAATTTCGACGAGTCTGCATTGCTTGAGGAGGGGCCTAAGCTAGCAGCCGGGTTCCCATTGCGTGAGACTGTTGGCGCACTGCTTTGGATTGATATCGACAACCGCAAAGCCAGACATATGCGCCCCCGTGGCGACATTGGCGCGGTATGTCAGTAAGCCCGTAACTGAAAGAATTGCAAAAGCCTGGAGAAAGCAAAGTATTGAAGTATCTAGCTACGACAAAAGGCCAAGGACTCTACTATCTACCCTCCAGAAAATGAGAAGAATTCAACGAAATTCACAAGAAGCGCTTACCAGAAGGTAGGGAGTTACCTAATACCGATTGGCCCTCAGGTGCAGGATAAGACTTGCAAACTGCATAAAGCGCACGCGCTCGGCCAGTGGCTCGACTATCTACTGCCGGGGTTCTCCAATCTGCTGGAAACGCAATACCCAAACCGTGCGTGCATATTCAGCCGCAGAGTCAGAGCATATAGCCGCGCCGGACACTATTGCCATGAGCGAGCTGCATGACTTCGCAGACTTCATCTCCAATCCCTTGCCGACTAAACTAGTGGAGACGCAGTCTGGTATATCGCCACCCCTCGACGATGCCACGTTGTGGGTCGACAGTCAACCAGTCCGCAACATCGACGGCAAAGAGTGACGACACGAAGCCCAAAAGTAGACACTACGCGCCCCGCTATTTAAGGGCTAGAGACGCAGCTGAGGAAGTCGCTTTCTGCCCTACTCACCTTATGAAGGCTGATGGACTACCGAAGCCCCCACGCTCATCCACCCACCCAGCAAAGACTAATACTACACCACATAGAGAGCCCAGCAATTAGCCGTAGCCAAGTTGAACGAAGACGATAGCGACACGGAAGAAGAAGACGACGAGACTGGTTCAAGCTCTGGCTCTCCGGCGGCGCTTGCCTACTCTATCGTCTTGCGGTGTTAGATCATTGGCCACTGGTGGCGTCATAGGCTATATATTAGCAACTAGTGATGGCCCAGGGTTGGAGCAGTAACGCCAGGCCATTCGTAACCCCCGCCATTTCCTCATCTAGCGACTGAGGAGGGGCGCTGGTCAATGAATGGCCATTGCCGGCGCTAGATCCTATGGATGAACCTGATTTGAGTGCCAAATGACTGCGCTCACTCGTCAGCTTGATCATGATCGACATCGACGCCGTTCCTTGTCTTGGACTCTTGTTAGTTCCTCGCGTGGTCATCAGTTGAACTCAATGAGTTCCCACATGAATGAGCAGCAGGAGCAAGATCTCCCAGATCTTTAGCTGCACTATGGCCCCTCATGGTACCCCAATGGCATTGAGTCCATTTTGGTACCATTTCAGGGCCTTACTTAGACAGTCAGCGATCATTCGGCGCGTCCGTTCTGCTTGTCTTTCTGTTTCATTGCAATGGTAGTGGCTCCAATTGCTCTCAAGAGCTTCATAGCGTGCTTTGATGTGTTCAGATGTTCCAACATATATACACTTGCATAGTATTAGTACGACGATCCTAAACTTTTAGAATGAGATAGCTACGCATTAGGAGTAGGATGCTTCTTTACTTCGGGATGACGCCATCGCGAAGTTGTGTGACATCCGCGTCATATTTAAACTATGACTATCTATATTATAAGCCAAGACTTATTTTCAATGCTAAACAGGAGTGAGTTTACAGCTTTAGATGTACGCAAATTATGGCAAAGATGTACGGGCGAGATGTATACGCCTGAGATATATATCTCGAGATATATATCTTGCACGTAAATCACGGGAAAGAAGTACTCTTGAGATGTACTTACACCGGGGCGATTCGTAGTAGGTTTCCAGAGTTCTACTTTTTTGAGATGTACGGAAATCATGGGAAAGATGTACGGGCTAGATGTATACATCTCGCGCCGAAAAAGTGCCGCGCTTTTGAGTACATCTCCCCCGCGATTCTGCTCCTGCTAAGGCTTTCAGCAGTACCTCAAAACCCTGAACCAACAGCACAGGCCAGGGACTGCGCTGCATGGACAAAAAACGAAGAGCGAAGCGCCTCAGCCTGAGGCCAGTCATCTCATGAAGAAAATCCGCTGCGTCTGCGTATGTGCTACAATAAGGGCACACATGCAAGCAAAGAAATGCAAACAGAGGCAAGCATCCAGCAGCTATACGCTGAGCAAGTGAGTTGGCATCTGCTTGCTTTTTGGATAAGGCGCCTGAGCTGGCTCAAAGGGTCAGACCTTTCAAGCAGGTCAAAAGTAGGCAGCGACTTCACAAAGCTGCGCGCTTTGGATGCGGGACTTGGAGCTGGCTCAAAGGATGGGGCCACTCAAGCAGGTCAAAAGGAGGCAGCAACGTCATAACGCTGCGCCTTTTGGGTATGAAGTCTGAGCTGGCTCAGACTCAAAGGCTGGGACCTTTCAAGCACTTCAAAAGTGGACAGCAATCCCATAAAGTTGCGCGTTTAAGATAAGGAGTCTGAGCGGGCTCAAAGGGTGGGACCTTTCAAGCAGCTCAAAAGTAGACTGCAACTTCGTAGAGTTGTGCTTTTTGGATAAGAGGCCTGAGCTGGCTCAAAGGGTGAGACCTTTCAAGCAGGTCAAAACAAAAGTAGCCAGCAGTCTCGTAGAGTTGTTCTTTTTGGATAAGGAGTCTGAGCGGCGTCAAAGGGTGAGACCTTTCAAGCAGCTCAAAAGCAGACAGCAGCGGCGTAGTGTCTGTTGCGCTTTTTGGATAACAGGTCTGAGCTAAGTCAAAGGGTGACACCTTTCAAGCAGCTCGAAAGTAGGCAGCAGCTTCATAAAGTTGCGCTCTTTGGATAAGGGGCCTGAGCTGGGTCAAAGGGTGAGACCTTTCAAGCAGGTCAAAAATAGACAAGAAACACAGAAGGCCGCACGCTTTGCATAAGAGGCCAGAGCAGAGTGAAAAGGTGGGACCCTTCAAGCAAGTCAAAAGCAGACGACAGCAGTCGCATAAAGTTGCGCGCTTCGGATAAGATGCTTCCCTGGCCTGAGCTGGGTCAAAAGGTGGGACCTTTCAAGCAGGTCAAAAGTGGGCAGCAATTTCTTACAGTTGCGCTCTTTGAGTTAGAAGCCTTGCCTGGCTTGACTGAGTGAAAGCGTGGGACCTTACGAGCGGGCCAAAAGTAGGCAGCAGCTTCATGAAGTAAGTTGCGCTCTTTGGGCAGGGGGCTTGAGCATGCAAAGTCAAAAGGTAGGCGGGACCTCTCAAACAAGCCAAGCCAAAAGCAGACAGCAGCCCCTCCACAGAATTGTGCTGTTTGGATAAGATGCCTGGCTGAGCTTGGTCAAAAGGTGGGACCTTTCAAGCAGGTCAAAAGTGGGCGGCAATTCCATAAAGCTGCGCGCTTTGCAAAAGCAAGCGGGCCAGATCTGGGCCAAAGAGTGAGACCCTTCAAGCAGGTCAAAAGTGGGCAGCAATTTCATAGAGTTGCGCCCTTTCTTTGTGAGAGATCTCTGAGCTGACTGAAAGGCTGGGACCTTTCAAGCAGGTCAAAAGTAGAGAGCAAAATCATGCCGCTGCGCTTTTTGGGTGAGAGGTTTGAGCAGAGTCAATGTCAAAAGCTGGGACCTTTCAAGCAGGTCGCTCAAAAGTAGGCAGCAACTTCATAAAGCTGCGCCGTTTGGACAGGGTGCCTGCGCTGGGTCAGAGGGTGAGACCTTCGCCTTCCATTCCAGCAAGTCAAACAAAAGGGCCAGCAGCTTCACAGCGTTGCGCCTTTTGGATGAGGGTCCTGAACTGCGCCAAAGGGTGGGACCTCTTAAGCAGCTCACAAGTACGCAGCAACTTCATCGCGCTGCGCTTTTTGGATAAGAAAAGAATGGGCGCAAAAGGTGAGGCCTCTCGAGTAAGCCATAAGCAACGGGCAAGCCCATCGGCTTGGGCTTGCTTCCTGATCAGAAAGCTCAAGCGGCTCACAGGCTGCATCGCTCAAGCACGTGAAAGCCGCGCAGCACTCGCGCGGGGTTGTTCTTGTTCACTTAGATCAAAGCCCTGAGATGACGCACGCCCACACCTCTCGAGAAAGCCAGAAGCAGACAAGGAAGCTAAGCGCTAGAACGCGACTTATCGCAAGCCTGAGAGGGTAAAAGGCTCACAGATGAGATAGCACACGCGAAGCAGCTGAAAAGTAGGCAGCAACGCGACAGCATAAAGCTGCGCGAATTGGATGGAAAACCAAAAACGGCGCAAAAAGTAAAACCCCGCAAACGGGCTGAGAGTAGAACGAAGCCACCCCCTAGCTCTCTCCACGGAAAAGGTCCACTGTCGACGTTCTCACGGTGAGCGGCGTCAGGCGTAGTGCTTCGCCGACTATGCTGAGAACCGGAAGCAACAAGCCCGAGGCCCCCCCCCGCGACACTGCCATGCCAGCCGGAGGCGCAGCACGCTGCTAGAGTGGGGGACCCACGCCCAAAACCCGGGCCAGGGAGCGCGTGCGGCTCTCACGGTGAGCGGGGTCAACCGGAGCGCTTCGCCCGGCCACTACGCTGAGAACCGAAAACAGCAGGCCCGGAGCGATCTGCCTAAGGATTTGACTCTCGGCGAATGTATCTGGTTACCCGTTTACTTCATTCGTTCGAAGTAGTTCCTTTTTGGGCGTTTCGGGTGCTGCCAGGGTGAGGGCTTACGTAGCACGTAGTAGCTTGTAGCAAGTAGCTGCTTTGCTTATTCCATAGCCCGCCACTCTATACGTAATTCGTAGCATGCCCGTAGGCCGTGTGGGTTTTATGTAACTCGTAGCATTTGCAAGACCCTTCCGCCCTGCCCCGGCGTGTGTACACGCCGGGGGCACGTGGGCGGTATATATATCATCATGATACTTCGTGAAGCGAGCACGACGAGGAAAAATCAAAATCATCATGCTGATAATTGTTTTCATTCAGCATACTCTTGAAATACGACTCATAAACCCATTTGGCGGCTGTCTGATGGACGTACCAATTCGAACCGACCGACTCTTCCTGCGACCTGTGGGTCGATTTGATTTGGTCCAGTTGTAACGGAAAATCGCCGGCATAGACATTAGACGATTAATATAAAAGGAAACATCTGTGGATGTGGTCCAGGATTGTCTACTTGTTCCCGAGGAGTAATAGAAGAGTCGGGTGATGTAGATTCGATAATATCATCTCGAGGAGCTCGTTGAAGTTGTTGTTCTTGCTAAATCGGAAAATATGCTTTGAAGCGGAGAGAACAGTGCTAGAAATGAGATAGTTGACACCGAGAGGTAACAGGAGACCTGAGACCAGCATCGCAAGCCTCCATCAGTTACTATCACAAAAAACAGGGGCAGCATATTGACAAGTGAAAGCCATAGCTTTAGTATCATCCCCTTCTTTTGGTTCCGGGATCTTGCACGTTCCCCCACCAGGTAAACCTGTGTTAGCTGCGACGACGATTCCGATTTCCTCCGCATTCAAATCCGGATAAATCTCGCTCAACTCGACCTTTTCTGTCCTCTTCGTAATTAGAAGGAGAAGATGCATGATGCTTCTTGAAGAAATTGGCGAGTATTTTTATCCTTCTTTATCAGCAAATATTACTGTTATTAGCATCACTTCTCAGGGGAAAGAAAATTACTTAATTTTACGTACCTAATTCCTATCTTCATCTCAGTTTACTCACCTGCAGCGTCATCTGCATGATAGATTGATGATTCTTCTTCAAGAAAGCCTTAAGCCCTCTGTGTACACCTGACGACCCGTCGCGAGTGCATGCGCAAAGTTTTGTCCTTTCGTTAGAGCTGCTCTTGAAGACTATCATAGCAGACCATCTGAGCAGACCCCTTTCGTAAGAGTTGCTCTGAGCAGACCATCCGCATCTTGAAGACTAATATTATGGAGCAGCTCATCTTGAAGACCATCTTGAAGTCTTGAACTCTGAGTATGGCTCTATTCACTCATGCTGATAGACGAGATAGTGAGCAGGTGTGTCGCTGGTTCTTCCGAGACGCGGACGACCTGAATTTCTGGGTTATTAGTATTACCATGATTTTCAATACCATTCTTAATAGTAGTGGAAGTGCCCAAAAGCGAAGCGATGTTACTTCTTGCTTGTGAATGCCACGGCTAAACTCCTCGAATTCTGCGAAGGCATCCTTATGCTTAGAAAATCGAAGAAGAAGAGCAAATCTCGAAGAAGAGCAAATCGAAGAAGAGACCTGCATCAAGATGAAGTAGAAATGCTTATGACTCCTGTGTCATTATTACCCAACTATATCAGCCATAGCCAGCAGGTACTACGATACCGACTATCAAAATACAACCAACATGTGCTGGATGGACTTCCTTCTAACCTATGATCTTTTTTGTCTCTTCTACATCTAGTAGAAGAAGCAACAACTTCACTAACAGCAAGTGCTAAGTGCTACTGCTACAATAACCAAACCATAGGAGCAGAAATTTGATTCCCGACACCTCGAGACCAAACGAGCTGGGGTGTATGTACACCCAGTGAGAGTTGAGACGCATACTTTGCGAATGGCTCGCTGCAAGCAGTTTGCCACTCAGCCGCCGCCGTTCCCGATGTTGTGAGTCGCTTTCGAGTGATGTCATCACTGGATTAGAGGAGAAGCAAAAAGACTCAATCTCGTCTTGTTCATCTCCAAAAAGACGAGACTCTAAAAATTTAAATTACTCGTTTTTCTCAATCTCGGACTCGGCAACGGTTACTAAACTGTGGGGGAGCCTCCCTCCATGGTACATATATGCATCACAGAAGCGGAGGCGACGACAAAATTTTAGAAATGTAGTAACTTACTTCATCTAAGTACATCTGCTGGAAGCCTTAAGCATATGCGCAGTCCATTGCTCGGAGCCAGTTTTCGTAGACCTTTTCGACAGGGTTGATCACTCCGTCGCCGCTGGGAGATGGAGCGAACGGATAATACTCACGGTCGAGTTGTGGTGGCTGTCCTTGAGCGCCAGCACTGAAAAATTGAAAGTTCTTCTTCGACTATTAGAAATACTATTCTTGAGTATGATCATGCACCAGCACTGATTGTAGCATTATAAAAGGCGCTAGTTGCTTCAATGCAACACTAATTGCAGCATTATAAGGTACTTCTTGCAGCTCCAATGAACACTAGTAAACTATTTTTGCAGTGTAAAAATCATATATCAGGTGCTACTTCCATAAAGAATCGCTTTGTTCTTCTTCATATCGTCCCGTGTTTTCCGTATATGCTTTTCGATATGCTTCTCATGTTGTGCATGCCATTTGTCCGGACAAACATTAGAGGATAAAGGATAAACGATAGATCTACTCCTAGTTATCAAATACATGTCGATGCCCTCGAACCAGTTGAGACTAGCATTGCCCGACTCTTTTTCTTCACTCAGAAGTATCGTAATCATACTTGAGGTAGTAGAAGCTGTTATTCTGATTGCAGCTGCAGCAGTATCGTGGACGAGGTTGAACTCGATAGTCGATGTTATTCTCTTTATTGCGCCAGATCATCCAAAAGATGCTTTAAATGGAGAAATGCTATTGATGTTGTCCTGCTTGCTAAAAAAAGTCTTCATCGTCCTCGTCGTCATTTATTAAGATATTTCCAATGTTTTACTTCCATAAGTACTAGTACCACAACGCCCGTTGTAGACCATAAGAGCTACTTCTACTCTCAAAAGTGTTTTACTTCCATATTAAGACGGTAGGCCACTAAGAACTACTTCGTCTACTAGCAATGTTAAAAGCTCTCCTATACGCAGCACAGTTTATAAGGCTTCTGGGGGCCGGTTGGCATGGCACGAATGGAACGGTTGGAACGAATGGCAGGCATCGTTGGGTTGTTCCAACCGTGTCACTCGTGCCAACCGTGCCAACCGCCATTCGTGTTATAAACTACTCTTCTATAATACCTACTTCCATAAGACGGTAGGTCACAACGTCCGTTCCCAGCATATCCGGATACTCAGCGCCCTTCTTGATCTTCGTAGGGGCATCTATTCGGTCCATAGTTTCCAGGTCTTTTGGAGAATGAGACCCTAGCTTCAACAGATCCTGATAAGGTAATAGGATAAGAATCATGACAACTATCAAGGAGTTTTTGTACTTTGTCCTCCTGTCGTTTTCAGTTTCACACGGAAAAATGATAATGAATGTGATACTGATTCGTGTCAAGAATAAAATAATCGAAATTGCACACTACCTGAGGCAAATTAGCTTGCTCTTCTTGCTTCGATAAGGCTTTCTTTGTTCGTGAAAGTGGATCTTCAACACCCGCATCATCCGGGACTTGCGAATCACCACCAGCTGCCTCCGCACTCCCATGTTCCGGTGCTTTACTTGAACTTGTTAGAAGTGGACGAGAATGAAGGTGCTGGATAAAAGGGAGCCTCAACATCTCATTGATTTTGATTCATTGGAGTTTGTAATCCACTCTCTTTCTTCGCGAATTCCCCAGCGGAGAGCAGATGTGGTCTGATTTTAACTCTAGTAAGAAGTATCATTTTAAAGTAGGACAATAGTACATCTAAGTACATGATGTCATGTTATGCTTATATTCAACGACGTGATCTTCCCTAAGTCGTGCTTTTCCTCAGCTACTTGTCCTGTGCCACCTTTTCCTGCTGCACCATTTGTACCACCTGCTTCTGGTGCTTGTGGAGGTGCACCATTTGTACCACCTGCTCCTGCTTCTGGTGCTTCTGGAGATGTACCATCTTCGGCTTTCTGTTCTCGTCCTCCGTCTGTTCCCCCTGAAGACCCGCCTGATGTCGCTGAACCAGCTTCAGTCGGTCCTCCTCCGGTCCCTGATGATGAATCTAAGTACACCTGCTTCTTGAATGAAGAATAATCACGAAAAGTAAATATCGCCATCGCGTGGCTTCTTGCGGCAAAATAAACGAACCCCTTTGTTTGAAGAATAATCAAGAAAAATATAAATTTTAGCGAAGAAAGATCTTACGTGTCTTCATCTGCGAATCTTGCGCCAGGGGGTTGGACAATGCGACGACATCAGGAGCAGAGGCCTTCAGAAGCGGAGGTTGAGATACTGTGGGTGTCTTCATCCGCTCAGTCGTAGTACTTCCACCTCTACGTCTACCGCAAGATTAGATGATACTTTTTCTCTGTGTTCTTGATTACCTCACCAGCCCAATATTCACGACATGGCCCGATACTCATGGCAGTCCTTCTATCTTATCCTCGTATTTATTCTTCTGCCTCAGATAGATACTGTTGGTCGCTAATTGTCAAAATTATTCCACAACTTCTACAACGAACACGACATTGCCAACATCGATTCATGCATCTATATCTTCAACAACTACACTAAGAGAGTTGTAGGAACTAGACGAGTTCTACTTAGCAGGGTTTATGCTTAATCAGCTTCACTTTTCTGGGGACCACAGAAAGCACACCCTTCGACTTCGAGCAGGGTCGTCGGTGATTGCAATTGCATAGTGGAAGATGCTGATTCCCCAGTGGAAGATGTTGATTGAGCAGGATCATGTTGACCACTTGTACTAGTAGTGCAGTAGTCACATTTATTTGTGTCTACTGTCTTACTTAGAACTACCGTGTTCACATCCCTCAGAACGTCCTTGGTCTCGCCTCTTTTTTTTGAAAAAGACGAGGAGCAAGATGATGTTGACGAGGATGCTCCAGCGGTATCCATAATGTACCTGATGGCGTCTTCATCAAGAAGCCTCCAGTGACTGGTAAAACGTGATCAGCTTCTTCACCCACATCTTGGAGATACGCATCGTCAAAGGCGTTTTGTTGACGTTGGTATTTGTGGTCGTGATCAACATGATCTTCCTCCATTTCTAAAAACGCTCCTGCATCTTCTTGTCGGCCTCGGCGAGGAGCAGTACGAGGAGCAGTACGAGGACTAGTTCCTGCTCTACTAGGTGGGCGGCTTAGAATTAGAAGAAGAAGCTGCAAGAGGAGGTGGAAACAACTACTAGTACTACTACTACTATTACTAGCGACACATTTTTAAGTACGTCGTAGCACGAGGAAGAGGACCAGCACGTAGAAGAAAACGTAGAAATGACGTTGAAAGGAAAACGTTTTTCTCCCTTCTTCACAACGTTTACTTTGATACTCTTCATCCCCTAACTCTTGCAGTCACTTTCTTCCAGGATTTCACCTCATTCCTCAACATCCTACTAACTACTTAATGATCTTCATCCTAATATTAAGTTCAAGTTCTACTTCACAAATTGTTTTTCTCCTCGTAATGATGACGGTGATAACGAATTCGAAGGTCGTCGTGAGCCGATTTGAACATCAATATCGTCCTCGGTGGAAGTATCAGAATAGTCTGATGCCGATGTCAAGATGTTCACCAGGGTCAGCAGCAGCAGC
Source organism: Amoebophrya sp. A25 (assembly GCA_905178165.1). Classification (NCBI taxonomy): domain Eukaryota; class Dinophyceae; order Syndiniales; family Amoebophryaceae; genus Amoebophrya; species Amoebophrya sp. A25. Next base: position 77,713 of record CAJINU010000119.1, on the reverse strand, counting down.
AGCAGCTTTGTCCTGCACATGAGTGATGTCTTTCCCCAAGGAGGAACTGTAGGCAACTGCTTATGCTTTGCCCACCATTTGACAGAGTCAAAGTTGCCCCAAGAAGAACCTGTAGTTGTGGAACAAGTGGGGGTGCCGTGATGATGTGCCATCTTGTTTTTCATTGTTGTATGAGTACGACCATCAGTAACTCTTGTCCACTAAGAAAAAGTACTAGGTGAATTACTCTTCACACATAACGCAACAAGGTACTTCTAGTACAACTAGAGGTGGTACGCGTACGAAAAAGAAGGAATCTATGATCAACATAGAAAGTTGCAGTCGTACTAGTCTGTGCGAGGAGGGGACCAACTTCTAAGCATATGACAAAATTCGTTTCAATTCATCCAGACGATGGATTGACTTCTCACTGCAGAAGTGGTCGTACAACCTAAACGAACCGCCTCATCAAGAGCAGGTACAGGGGGAGCGTGAGGGAGGAGGGGCTCCTCGGGAAGAGTGACAGACTACCAATCTCGAGAATTTAAGGGACGATCTTTCTAACAAAAAACAAACTGACAGACTACCAAGTCTTATCCATCTTCTCAACCTAGTCTCGCCTCACCGATAGAATGTGCTGCAGGGGTAAGGGGTAAAGAGCGAATGTGTGCAGCCCCAGAGGGACTACCAAGTCTTATCCATCTTCAACTAATGTCTTCTGCTTTTATCACCTCCCTCATGCCTTCTGAAGAGCACCAGCTACAACTCAGCAGCTTTTTTAATAGGAGACCTGCTTCATCAGCCTGCAACAGAAGACTACCTGCTCAGCAGAACTCACATTATACCACCTTCTGGACCGAGGGCCTTACCGCTGTCATCCAGCCCTAGAAGACACTCCCAACCGATTTCAACGATCCTCCGGCACCTATCCTCTGGTATTCGCATTGGTATCCTTCCTACTTTTTCTACTATCTATGGCATGTCTCAACTTCAAGTAGTTCTGTTGATGGCACTTCTGTTCTATAGCACAAGGGCAAGGCTATGCATTGACTCGTCATTGTCATTACGAGTCTCGACATCTTCAACGGCCTGAAGAATGAGCGCACCAATCGAGATCGACGATGCCCGATCTTAATTATACACTCTCAAATAGTATTCATTCATTCATTCATTTACCTAGCACGAGGTTGAGGCCCGACTTAATTAGTTGCAAGCACCTCTTATAGCTCATTTTTTCACCTTTTTAATGCACTTCTCCTTGTGTTTTTTTATATAGGTCTACTCGTCTGGGTTTAGCCTGTAACGTCATTTCTTCCTCTTGGAGTTCAGTCTTCCACTTTTTGCAGTTCAAACATCTCAGGTAGCTGCTATTCTTCCACTTCCAACGCAGCGCCTCTGGGATTCTAAAAGAGTCTAAACGAACTCCGGGTCCAGGGTAGCATAATCCAGTTCGTGGGTGGATGGCGTGCTACTCAGGACGATAAAGGTTGCCCCCAGCTCCGAAACCAGGGGCTTTCTGCAGTAAAAGAATAAGGAATAGCACATTCGCCAGTTTCCTGGCACCCGCCATCGTCCAAGACGCCAAAAACAAACATCGTCCAAGACGCCAAAAAACCTTAATATTACAACTACCCGGCACTTCTTAGTATCATCTCGATAAGCTTCTCATAATTCTACTGAGTAATTTTATGCAGGACGCCCCTGACCCCGCCACCCTTTATTACGCTTTTTAGTCTCATCTTGTGCGTTCAGTATTATCGTCTGAAGGTGCGGCGCTACCAAATCCTTAAGCCATTTGCGCTCGTCGTCGTCACCTTTCGAGATCCTTAATAATGCCGCTGTTTCTGGAGTGGCACCGCTACTCTGCTTTTGAGGATCCTGCTGAAGCGCCACATGGATAACTACCGCCTCAGCCTCACCTTGGCCTTGCCCTTTGTCGTAACCGACATTCACGATGACATCGCTTACGCTAGTTGCAATATCTGTAATTTCATTCGGAGGTAGCCCCCTGAAACCATCGATATGCGTTTCTACGCCAAATGCCCTATATCGTTCGTCGCGACGCTCGCCATAGGCCCAAAAAAATTCTGGAGGCCCAACCCCAATATGCTCGATCCACTCCATAAACCCGGGTTTGCCTGGGCGGTCGACATAGTGGAGACTAAAAGCTTCCGGTTTACGTTGGCCAGGTTTGGATTTTTCGACTTCAATTGAGTGGTCGCCTCCGACAAGAAAAACTACGTCGCTCCACTTGCGTTGTTCCAATTCCCGTACGGGTGTCCAACATTGCAACTGTAGCACCAACTTTTTGAGAGTCTCCATAGAAATTTGTCTGTCCTCCATGGAAACTGAAACGGTTCCAGGCTGTGGCGCAGAGCTTCCAGATCCTGCACTTCCAGCTGCTCCTCCACTTGCAATATTCCTCTGGATGTCCAAGTACACAAATGTCTTGTTCTCCTTGTTTTTCTTTTCACGGATCGCATTTATAGTCCCGTTTACAAACTCGTCCGTATCTAGAAATGGCGGCAAGGCGTAGTAAGCATCGCGAGGCTTGCCAGCGCCAGGGTCAAGAAAAAATTTTTTAAATTTAAAAACGCCTTCCCCTCCACTGATCATGTTGGCAACCAAGAAAAAGACCACGGAAGAACCGCGCCCAAGCGTACGCGACGGCACCATCTTGCCTCTTTTGTTTCTCTTCGTATGGAGGTTAATGCGTTTGCTTCTTTCAGAAAAAAAGTTTGTTTTCGAGGAGGTTATCCGTTATACAAGCACTATGGGCGTTGAAGCAAAATACGCAACAAGAAAACGATGAGGCGCGCGAATTCTAGTAAAAGTGAGATGTATCACAGCATTAGTAACCCCTTCCCCTAGTCTAGAAGTTAAATTGTTCTTATACATAGATTCTCACTTCTTCCCTTTGTTGCTGTTGAGTAGTTTCTGGTAAAAGGCAAAGCCCAGATGAAATAGTCTTCAGTTAGTCGTCCGCTCGAAGAGAAAGCGACTTCAAATTGTTTCGTGGCTGGTGTTTGATAAAGATACGCAAGTAGATATCGCTCACTCTATATATGTTAGAAAGGATCAGGCGCCTCAACTTCAATACACTACGAGGATCAGGCATCTCAGGATCAGCTTCTTCATGATCTTAGTGGAGAATCTAAAGATGATCACTGTCACGGCGACTACCATGATCAAGATCAAAAATACAGGATCTCAATCTTTTAGTTATACATCATGTTGTATCCTCAAGAACGAGGACCGTCGTCTTTTCATCTGGCGTTGTGGATCAACAGTTTTTAAATGAGGTGGATCTTGAATATCTGATCTTCGTTCATGATCGTCTGACATCGTTTTTGATAGAGAGATTGATAGACGAGAGTCGAGAAAGGTCCTTCTTTCTATTTTGATAGAGTTAGAATGAAATCGCCAAGATCAAACTCAAAATGCTAAGCAGGCAACAGCAACAGCATGACTTTGATGCGCCGCCTCCCTGGATGTGATTGCTGATCATCGTTTTTAAGGACTTAGTAGAAAAGCAGAGAGTTCTTGAAGAGGTTGTAAGCTAGTAGCCCTTCTTGTAGGCGTCAAATATAAGTGGCATTAGTCGTAGTAGTACTAGTTACCCAATTCATCCGGGTTTTTTTTTGTACTTTTAACTAGACCATGTAGAGTTACTACTCTATCAATTATAATTCACATTCAGTGGCGGAGGTTTACGCAGCTGCGCTTCTGTTTCTGTGTCAGTTTGAGTTTGTGCCTGTTGGTTCTTTCTTGATATCTTCTACTATACCTATTGCCTTTCGTTGACTCGCGATGTTTATACTCTGCTTGATCAAGAAATATCTGCACAACAAGGATGTAAGAGCTGCAGCTGTAGTTGACTATCTTAGTATCGTCTCTATCATCTCTGTATTTATGTAGTATAAAAATGAGTTTGAAGAAGACACTCACCGTGTTTGAAGACATTCTCACATTCTGTCTCACTTTCATCCCTTCAAACGCGCAAGATGGAGGAAAAAAAAAAGCTGCAGTGCAGCTAGGCATAATAATCATGGCCCTAGCAGTAAACGAACTGAAAGCGTTCTGCAGAAATCATACTTCTAGAAGTGAAAGGCCTCAAACTTGTTTGAAATGAAATCTAAAATTTTTCATATAATAATCTTCAATCAAAAAACACTGTGGTAGTTGTAGTACTGGTGCTGGAATTAATTTCGTGGCAATAAAATACGAGATGAACTGGACGTATATTACAAATAATATTATTCTTTCGTTGAGGTAAAAATCTTCACATCGCTGGAACTTCTTTGCAAAAAGTCATCTGAGAAACCCACTAGTACAAGCCGGTTTTTCACTACGAAAGTTTCTTGCAAGAAGAAGTCATGACTCGGGACTTGCAAGAAGAAGTCATGAATCGGGATTGAGGAGAATTACATTAGACAGTATCGCGCTGTCTCCTTGTCATGACCCTACAACTTTTCAGAAGCCATAGACCCACAAGCCGTTCAGGAGAAGCCGTAGACCACATAAACCCTTCTTCGGAAACCGCAAACCCACATCAAGCCGTTCAGAAAAATTTAAATTAAATAGCCGTATTAAAGAAGATCACCCTAATAAACTTACTCAACCCTTCTTCCCAGAAACCGACGTGAGCAAGATCCTGATATTCATGAGCCCCTCGATGAACCCTTGAATGTTAGGTCAGGTTATGGATCCTCCTAAAAAACCTAAACGACCCTTGTAGTTCTTCTTCAGAATCAGAATTCAGAATCAGAACTCAGGATCAGAATTCAGGATCAGAATTCAGGATCAGAATTCAGGATCAGAATTCAGAATCAGAATTCAGGATCAGAATTCAGAAAGAACTCAGAAAGACAAACGATCCTCGTACAGGATTCAGAATCAGAAAGAACTCAGAAAGACAAACGATCCTAGTACAGGTAAACCCCTCTTCAGAAACCGCGGTAGCCCACAAGCCTCTTGCTGCTTTGCTTCGCTTGTCTCAACAGGCCATCCATGGTAGAGTATTAGAGCTATCAATAATGCATCTCTGACCTAAATCCGTTTTTCTTAATCTGAATACTCTTTACTCTCGTCTCATTATAGTTTTGCTCAAGGATACATGAGAGCCTTAACAGTAGCCTAATAGTTCTCGGTCTAAAGTCGTCCGCGAGAATTCATCCTTCGGACTCGATATCACAAAAAGGTGCTTCATCTGCAAGGCATTAGAGAAAGAGAATTAAACTCAGTCGACAACTTCACTAGTTAAGGGCCAAACAGCACTAGTAAGGGCAACTAGTTGAGGCCGCCAAAGAGGAGCACTAGTTAAGTTTAAGAGCCCTTCTCCCTATCAAGACTGAGCACGGACGCACGCGTTAGGAGGCACGACACAGACAAAGAGCCCATTTAAGAAACCCTGCGAGCCCCTCATTCTCACACTGGTAAACAGAAAGGCCATTTAAGAAAAGTTGCGAGCCACCTCTCCTACCACTGGGCTCCAGATTTCCTTAGGTAAGGCACGCACACGGCAGAGGCGGGACCGAGCCAGAGAACCCATTTAAGAAAATTTGTGGACCACACTTCCTCTTACTGGGCTCAAGATTTTCTTAGGAAGGGCACGCACGCGTCGGAGGCGGGACGGAGACAGAAAGCCCATTTAAGAAAATCAAAATTTGCGAACCCCCTTTCCTCCCACTGGGCTCCAGATTTTCTTAGGTAGGCGTAGGGCACGCACGCGTCAGAGGCGGCTGGGCTCCAGATTTTCTTAGGTAGGGCACGCACGCGTCAGAGGCAGGACGGAGACAGAGAGCTCATTTTAGAAAACTTGCGAACCCCACTTCATCTTACTGAGCTCGAGATTTTCTTAGGTAGGGCACGCACACAGCACACGGCAGAGGCGGGACCGAGCCAGAGAACCCATTTAAGAAAACTTGCGAGCCCCCCTTCACCTTACTGAGCTCAAGATTTTCTTAGGTAGTGCACGCACACGGCAGAGGCGGGACCGAGCCAGAGAAGCCAATTTAGAAAACTTGCGAACCCCACTTCCCCTTACTGAGCTCAAGATTTTCTTCTTCCTCTTACTGGGCTCCAGATTTTCTTAGGTAGGGCACGCACACGGCAGAGGCGGGACAGCCACAGAAAGGGCTTATTTGAATAAAATTGGATGGCGCCCTCACCCAGCACTTGGCTCCAGATTTTCTTAGGTAGGGCACGCACGCGTCAGAGGCGGCTGGGCTCCAGATTTTCTTAGGTAGGGCACGCACGCGTCAGAGGCAGGACGGAGACAGAGAGCTCATTTTAGAGAACTTGCGAACCCCACTTCATCTTACTGAGCTCGAGATTTTCTTAGGTAGGGCACGCACACAGCACACGGCAGAGGCGGGACCGAGCCAGAGAACCCATTTAAGAAAACTTGCGAGCCCCCCTTCACCTTACTGAGCTCAAGATTTTCTTAGGTAGTGCACGCACACGGCAGAGGCGGGACCGAGCCAGAGAAGCCAATTTAGAAAACTTGCGAACCCCACTTCCCCTTACTGAGCTCAAGATTTTCTTCTTCCTCTTACTGGGCTCCAGATTTTCTTAGGTAGGGCACGCACACGGCAGAGGCGGGACAGCCACAGAAAGGGCTTATTTGAATAAAATTGGATGGCGCCCTCACCCAGCACTTGGCTCCAGATTTTCTTAGGTAGGGCACGCACGCGTTGGAGGCGGGACCCGGGCAACGAACGAGTACGGGGAACGGGAGGTCGACGAAAACAATAATAAACAAGCCTGAGCCTCCCCTCCAACAACACTAACGGGACGAATGTAGGTTGGAAATACTTATCAAAATTTTCCCACAAAAGCGCTCAATGATATTGTTGGCCTCAGAAAAATCTTAGAAACGCACTTTCTTTTTATCATGTTAAAAATATGTTGACGACTTAGAATTTTCCTCCACCATAATGAAATGCAACAGTGTCCATGCATCAGTAGCCAGCATCTCATCGCCTACGACAAGGGGGACATGGATTTTTTGTAGATTGCGCAGTACATCCAACTCTTCCTCCACTGCTGATCGGAAAAGGGCTTTCCGTTCTAAAGTCGTCGTCGTGTCCCCTTCCAGAAGAAGTGGCTGTGGGACATAAGGTGCTAGGCCTTCTGGATCCTGTTCAAGAGCTCCTCCAGCTCCTTGATGTTCATGATCGTCTCTACCTCTTCCAAGAACTCTACTAGTTGTCGTACAACTATGTTGATGAGTTGTTGAAATATCTCTCCCCCGTGGTCCTCTAGCTCTACTAGCTCTAGTACTGGCTGGATCTTCTTCGACTTCTTCAACAGGAGCGCTATGAGTGATGTCTAAACGAGGCATATTAGTTGGCTGCGGATGAAAGTGCTTACGAGAATGAAGATACGCGGCACGGACAGCATCAGCTTCCGTTTGCTTTAATGGTAATTCTGGAACTAGCTCTTCATCAACATCGTCCACCATTTCGACGGAACGGCCTCTCCTGCTTAACAGTCTTCATTAGAGGAGATTTTCGCACTTTTCTAGTACTTAACACTCATCATTAGCGCGGAGCTTCTCCTGACGCGGCGAGTGAAAATTTGGATGGTTCTGGTATTTGGTAACCTGATTTTGATCATAAGGGAATCCTTGTGATCAAAATCAGGTTACCAAATACCAGAACAATTCAAAATTGTAGTTGTGATAAATAGTAATTCAAAAGTAAAAGCTTCTATTTTCATCACCGCATTTGCATTACTAAATCTAAATGACATTACTATTTTTACTTGACTTAGCTAGTTATATCATATAGTTCTTGTCCTGTTATTCTCACGTTCTTGAGCCTTAAGTTGATGTCGATCGATTATGATGATCAAATCCACCTCTTTTAGGCTCTTGCACCCTTTGGCGCTGAGTTGTAGTTACAGGAGGTTCCTGCTGAATCAAATCCATTATCTGGCTCCATCGTAGAGGGCCATCGTCTGCCTGTGGAGCTTGTTCTATTTAGAGATTGTACTGGAGGAGGAGCTCTGCCTAACCGAATGAGTTTTTCTGGTTGATGTTCTCGAAGTCGAAGTTGATATAGTCTCTACTAGTTCTTTTTAGCGTTAGAAAGAAGATAAGTGGGCCTTTCTGCTTCTCGAAATAGAGACAACTGGATAAAAATAAAAGAACGCTGTTCGTTGATGAGATGAGAAAAATAGCCTTAATCTGAATGTTCTACTACTGCTTGTTGTTCGTCGTCTTGGTAGATGGGACTCGAGGCGCTTTTTCCTTCCGCAGCGCCTCCAACATAGTAGAGGATCGGCTTGTTGCTAGTATTACTTCGCGCTTCTGGCTGGTCCAGGACCTCTACTTCTTCTACGTCGTTTTCTCCTTCACCTTCCTGGAGGGCATCTTCATGATGACCTGCCTCAACTTCTTCACCTTGTTCCCCTCCTGCTTCTTCGCCTTCTAACACCTCTCCTCCAGAAGGGTCTACTTCAACAGCATCTTCCTCTGCTCTGCCAAACAGAGCACCTCCGCCATGGATGAGGTTCAGGGTAACATCTCTAGGAGATGCGGCAGACAGGAGTCGCCGGCCATCACGTTTATCGTACAGGTATCCCGTAAACCGCGACCCCCTTCTTCTACCAGAACCAGAGGTCCTCGTAGCAAAATTCCTTTGAGTTTGTTGTTGTTGTTGTTGTTGTTGTGCTAGGAGTTGGGAAGCAACTGCTGTAGACCCTTGGCCTTGATCATGTGTTTCCTGAGAAGTAGTTTGTTGACGTCGAAATGCATGCGCACCCTCCAAGGCTGTGACGAAACGTGAAGAATTAGACTTCTTCGTACTTAATTCAACATATTACCTTTCATTTTCTTCAAGGATGCAGTCGAAGCAAGATGAAGTTGTAATATCTGCTACTTGGCCGTAAAAGAAAATCGAGCAGATGCCACGTCAACACGTATGAAGCGAAAAAGTGCACTCACACTCAAGAAATTGGCTAGGATTTAAGTAGGAAAATAGCCACTTTTTTCGAGTGTGAGTGCACTTTTTTCTTTCATAACACGGCCAAAACTATTAGTAGTTGTCCTACTGTTGGTAGATGATATGCTGGAGATCGACATCAGCCTTTCTCGCATGCTCATTTTTCCTGAAGAAAACTTCTTCTGCTCTTCTTCATCTTTGAGAAGTTCTTGCTCTTCCGTGGACGACATCATGGCTCTAACTTGAAGTTGTTGCAGCATCAACTCGACATGAGCATCTTCGTCTGTGTCAAAAGCAGCCGTCCCTCCGAACAATTGCTCCTCTTCTTCACTCATTTCGCGTCCGATCTGTAGCTCATCCTCTTCGGAGAAACCTCCGCGACTAGTCGTAGTCCTCCCTCCACCTGCTCCTGCAACAACTACTGATGTTGTCCTGGGTGAGTTCTTCCCCACAAGGTACTCGTATTCGTCTGGATGTTCGTATTCCTCTCGCGAGAAATACAAACCTAAATCCTCAAGTTGAGCTTTAGCATCCTGCAAAGTCAAAACTCCTACGAGCGCCCCGTCAGATATGATTGGTAAAACTTTCTGCTCATCTTCAGACTTGATGTGGTCTGTTGTTGTACCACTTGTTGAAGTTCTAGTTCTTGATGTACTAGTTTTTCTTGTGCTGGTAACACCTGCAGGTGGTGCTTCAATATCTCCTTCCTTGGCCTTGTCCTTACTTGTTGCCCTTTGCTCATCTTCATTTTCATGATCTACACCTCGTCCAACTCTATTTATTCCATAATTAGCACCAGCACTAGTACTAGCTTCCACTTGTTGTCCTCCAACATCTTCTGCTCCATCTACTGCAGCCCATTTTTTTTCAGGCAGTAACTGGGATGCTGACGTTCGGTGTTCGCTAGGAAGTTTGTTTTCTTCGAGGACAGCAATGGTTAGAAGAATATATAATAGGCGTCTGCACGGATAATTTCTCTAGTGGTATCATTCCTTTGCACGGATCTCTCTGTAGTGATAAAAGTGGTCGTATTGAGCAAAAAAGGAATAAAATTGCACATAGAAGATGTATGGATCCATAATTTCGAGAGGTAAATTTCAAAAAAAAAGTGAGTCACAGAGAGTGATCGTACTGTTGCCTACACAAGTCTAAGACAAATTTGCTATACTCCTCGCCTACATATGGGAAGGCAAATCGTGAAGCCCAAGCGAGTGAACAGGAGTAAATATTACAACTCCGACTCTCATACAAAAAGACAAATTTGCGATACTCCTCCCCCGCATATCGGGGAGTAAATCTTGAAGCCTAAGCGAGTAAACGAGACTGATCCTACTCCTACCTACCGCAAAAATGCAAACTTTGCGATACTCTTCTCCTACGTTTGAGGAGGTATTAAATCTTGAAGCCTAAGCGAGTAAACGAGATTGATCTAGCTGTTACCTACGCGTAAAAAAGGCAAATTTGAGACACTCGCACGGTAAATTTGGGAAGGTAAATCTTGAAGCTTGAGCGAGTAAAGGTAGACGAGAGTGCTTCTTACTAAACCACCTAAAAAGCCTTGATAACAAAGATTTTCTTCTATCTTCATCAATAATTAGCCTACAACTTGTTCTAGAGATCATGATATCATCAATCTCGATTCCTCCTCCCCATAAGTTCACACATCTCCACAGTAGTTTGTAGTTGCAGAGGCGTGGCAACTCGACAAAGTCCGTACAAGCGAAGTCGAGCACCGTTCGCCGCGAAAAGCTTTCTGGTGGTGTGCTGGGCATGCAGGGGAGGTCCTTGATCAACACGATAGACTCTAGAACCGAAAATGCTGAGATTTTCAAGGACACGAAGATGGCCACAAAGGAGGCCAAAATCAACGACGTGGACAGCCCAGGAAGAAAAACCAATTCCGTGAAAATCGCGACGATGGAGATTAGAGTTGGTCGTGTATTTGCTGCTAGTAGTACTAGTAGTACTTACATCTTCAGACTACTTGGTCTCTCTACAACTTAAAATGTCATTTGGTCTCTGTACAACTTGAAATGTCATTATGTTCAGCCTCCGGCTAGTACTTCATTTGTCCCTTGTACTGAGCCAGTTTTGCCGGGCTAAGAGGACGATTCCGAAGATGAAATAGATTGGAACTACCAGTACAACTGGCCTTAATGAGAAAGCCCTTAGGCCACCGGCACAGAAAGCTACTGCACCAACGAGAGCAAAGCGCGCAGGTAGCACGTCTGACATGATTGATGGGTGGAAATTGTGGCCCATTTGATCGCCAACTCCCAACATAGTGGAAGGAGCGCTGTCGAGATTGATGATAGTATCACTTTTTTAAAGCTCAGCCTTCAATGGTCACTGACTCTGAACGGAAGGGACCCCATTCAAAGCTCTCCCCCTTCCCTTCGTTTTCCCCCCATCTTTCCTCAAGGGGTCGCCTCTTCGATCTCAGTGACCAACCCCAATGACCATTGAAAGCTGAGCCTTAACTTTTAGCCATTCTTGTGCTCAGTGACGAAGAGGATGTTCCACCTGAGGATGTACTACTTCCTCCTACCCACTGTTGCGCGGTACTGAAAAGAAGCGAATGGAGATGGCCATGATCCTGGTCGTGGACGCCTTTATTCTGCAACCTAGCAGCGACAACCCCAGCCAGTTCTTCCACGCTGTTTCCTACTAGTCTTCCGACAAGTGCACCAATCACAAGGAAGGGCGCGACGCAACCGACTGGGATTGGGAGTCTTAGAAGAGGTATAATCAAAGAATAAGTAGCTCATCCTAGAAATCGATAATTTTTGTAAAAGAAGTAGAAGTAGACGACTGTAGAAATTTATATTCAAGAGAAACTGAATCTGAAGCCAAACAAAAGCCAATTCGTATCAGAGCCATCGCCAACAAAGTCGTCCCGAATTTCAGCAGTAGTACGAGAAAAAGCTCGCTTTGAGAATGATGTCGTTCTCCACTAGCATGATCCTTCACAGAGATTAGAAATAACAGAAATCCATCTTCTCAATTATTTCTTCTTGGTCGCCGCTTTCCCTATGTATAAGAACGGGACCAAGATGCAGCTGGGAAAGGGAAAGATGGATTTCTTGACTAAGCTGAGTTGGAAGTCTTCGACTTTCATGAAGCAAACCGTCAACAGATCTTAGAACCATTCTTGTAGTCTTAAAGAGAAAAAACTGTTCAAAAAGTTCGACTGCGGCAGGTCTAAAAGCGGACTCGCTTCATTCAGAAAGAAGAACAGCGTGGGTTAGAGGTGGTGGGTGAGAGGAGGAGGACAAGGGACAAGCGGAAAGACGAACACCACGATGTTCTGTTCTTCATGAGTAAACAAAGTACTGATCCATCGTTTTTGTACTCGTCCTACTTCCTGTTCGAAAAGTGGGGTACATTACTGTATAGCTTGTATTAGGTACATATCGACAAGCCAGTGGCAGTGCTCCGTCCTGCCAGAGGAAAAAAAGTGAAATACATAGAAGCTTCAAGCCAACATCTAACGAGTTCATCCATCCTACAGCTACACAAGGAAAAAATAAGTCTTAGATTGCCACTCCTCCAATGAAGATGAGTCGAGAACGATGCGACCAGTACATCTTGAAGGTCCGAGCTGTGAAAGAGCCGACCCAAGTCGCAGCGCCCAGGATAAATTCGCCTAAATCCGAGAGTGGTTGAAAAATCAAACGCTGTGTCCAACGTTCGTAGCAGGTTAAGGTTATGAAAGTGGGAAAGAAACTACTGAGGGATAGGGTACGGTGACGGAGGAGCAGTCGTATGACAGAAAGAGAAAGACTCTTGTCCATAAATTTCGTATGACGGTGATGATGGTGTTCTTCACCTCCATCCTCGTGCTTGTGCCTGTGTTTCGTCCAGAGTCTCACTTTATGGGTATGGAATTTGCCGCTCGGACCCGCCTTCATCTCACCCTGCATCAGTGAAGAACTTTGCCGAATAAGCTGCTTCACCGTGATTATACTAGTACCAGAAAGCTGCACGTCGACGTGTTCTTGCAGTTCTGGTTCTTCTGGGTGCGGATCCTCTGGATTTTGTTCTCCATTTGTTAGAGGTTGAGAGTTGGCATCGATCTTTAGCTCGCATATCTATGGCTTTCCTACTTGAAGAAACCAGAGAGATGCTCTTATTTATGGTTCTGGTTTTTCTTTTTGGTAGCCTGAGTTTGATCATAAAGGTTCGCTTCTTGTTTTCCCTTATGATCAAATTCAGGCTATACCAAAAATACCGGAACCATTCATCTCAGCATAGAGATGTCAACTTTCAACCCTTAAGTCATCTACATCTGTTTCAACAAGAATTTCTAGTAGCGCAGCATCCCTATCTCTACTACTTCCATGTCTCTCTATTGCGTCGTCCACAACATTGTAGCCGTTTACTTCGTCCACAACATTAAGTAGTTCTTCCGACGCCTGTCTGGAAAGTAAAGGTTGTTGTAACGATTTGCTGACAGCATCCGCAGTGCTGCTGGTCGTGGCACTTCTTGTTCTTGTGCGTGCGGATTTTCCTCCTAAAAAGCCAGCTGCAGTATCCTTTAGCATGCCTATGATGGACTTGTTGTTCCCTGGATCAGAATCGACTTGTTCTTCATACTTTGATTGATCATATCCGAACGACCTTTTTGAAGCGATCTGGGAAGAGCAAGAAGAACTATCAGGAGGCACCTCTACTACAAAAGAAGTATCTACAGCAAGAAGAAGAAGATCTTCATGTACCTTCGCATCAAGGTTAGCAGTTGTAGGTCTTGCCATCGCAGCTGGTACCGATTTTTCTGGTGCAAGACGACTCGCACCAGTGCTGTTCACCTCCAGCGAAAATGATGACTTCCTTGCCGTGCCGGTGCCAGCACGACTAGAAGAAGTACTAGCTCCTGTTCTTGATAGAGATGACGCACCTGCTGAAGGTCCTCCTACGACTGTTCCTGTTCCACCTCCGCTTGGTCCACCTGATGCGCGTCTTTGATCCAGATTGTCTTTGATCTTCATTTTCTCCCATCTTCCACCTCCTGCTCCGCGACCTCCTCCTCGGGGAGACGACGGAAAGGGCACGACTTCTCGAACGTTCCTTCTGGCTTTTCTTTCCTCCTGCGCCTTGCGGATTTGTGCGGTTCGGATCCTCGCTGACTCTGTTAGTGACCCTATGACACCAGAAGGTGAAGAAGTGTAGGTCTCTGGGTTGTGATCTCGGAGGTCTCTCCTCCGCCTAGCCGATCTTGGAGATATCATTTCTGGGACTGCAGCAACCGGTAAGCTCTCCGGATCTGGAGGTCCATCCCAGATGGCAGAAGGTGCTGTTCCTGTTGCTGGCACGAGGCTAAAATTAGAAGACCAAACTACAGCTGAGACCACGACGAGGAGGGACGAGGAACAAGTACACAACATGTTGCACATGATAGTCTATGCAGTAGATTGAGATCAGAACAATTAAAACATCAAGGTAAAAATAAAGGCATATCACCATTTTTAGCTGCAGCACTTGCTTGTCGACTAAAGACAGACGCCGGCTCACGTTGGTTACGCCGTTCTCTTTGTTCTGTATGTTTCGCTTGCCCAAATGCCGCTTGCCTCCTAGATGATGCCGTTTCTGTCTGATAACGAGCACCAGCTCTCGGAGAGGATACTGCGACCCCCTGCTTACCGCGTGGAGATACTATAGAACAAGACATAGAAGTAGTTACAAGTGCGCTACTAACTAGTACACCAGTATCTTCATCTTCTGGAACCCTGTGCAGTTCATGTCCAACGATTTTCAGTTTCGTAACTGCTGGTGGCCTGGACTGAGGTTGAGCTTGTTGAAGAGCAGCAGGTTGTTTCGTTCTTTTAGAAACGTTCTCAGGTCGTCCGTCACCGTCTTCTCCAGAAGAAGGGTAGAAAAGTGCAGTTCCGCTTTTCCTAGGTGCTGCGCCAGGTCTCAACATTGATGCTCCTCTGGTAGTCGTATCATCCTGCGCGTCTCCATCTGCGGTCATGGTGTCGTGGTCTTTGGACATACTACGCATTGCATGTTTCTTCTTCCTCCGTTCTAGACGACGCTGCCAGCCGCTGACATGGTCACGAGAACCTGGGCAACATTGTTCTTGTTGTAGTCCAAGTCCTCGTTGGCCATCATCAAAATCATCAACATGCTCAACTACAACCAAGTCGAACATGTTGTTCGAAGTGCTCGACGACGCTCCACTACGACCACGAGTCAACAAGGCACCCTGCTCAGCACCAAGAAAAGCTGGAGAAGATGGAAGGGCTGACGCAGCTCGTTTGAAGCTCTTGCTTTTGATAGAAGAAGACGCATTCAGAGACGTGGAAGCGGATCTCTGGAGCAAACTCCTCTTGGACGATAAGGATTTAGACAAGCTCCGTTCTAATGGCGTCAGTGCATAGAAGTCACGACCCATCTCATGATCGGCGTCTTCTTTTAGAGCTGCGGGGAGAGCTGAAGCTGAAGAAGAAAAGGTGAAGGCTGAATCAAGCCTTTCCGGTAAGTTGTACTTATAATATATTACCACGCTCCTTATTGTTTCATTGTAGTATCTGAATCTCCTGTAACTCTCGGGTCCCTAGCGGTAGTACAAAGACAGAAGATGTACTTACAGAGAAGATATCTTGCTATACCTACAACAGAGCAGAATGTGTATTGAATTTGAATGAATAAGCGACGTTGGGGAGTGCGAGTTTGAATGGTTCCGGTATTTGGTAACCTGAATTTGATCATAAGGAAAAACAAGAAGAGAACCCTTAGGATCAAATTCAGGTTACTAAATACCAGAACCATACAGACTTAGAATGATGTCTGCCGCGTCGGCGAGATAATAAAAAACTAAGTTTGTCAAAAAAAGAGATCTTCTTCTTGTGGTAGAGCGATAAATGGCCACCAATGCACTTCTACGAGTCAATTCTAGTAGTTGACTTGTAGAAGTGCATAGGTGGCCATTTATCGCTCTAGTATTCATTTGCAGAACATCCGACTCACAATGGTGAAGCATAAATGCCTCCCTCCAGCCGCGTCATTTTCTGCTCCCTTCTGCGCAACGGCGAAAGGACTTTCAAACATTGATCGTCCATTGCCGAGATCAAAGTGCATATCTCTAGTCGTTGGTCGTGCATAGGTGCTCTGCCGATAAAAGGCTGCTCGCTTTCGCTGCTCGGCTTCCTCAAATTTTTGAGTACTAGCACTTACAACTTGAGAAGGATCCACGACTTGAGAAAGGATATGGGAGACCCTTTCTGAGAAGTGCTGCGCTTCCACCATATCGTCTCCCGAGGCAGAACAAGGTCGTTCTTGTCCAGAAGTACCAGTAGGTACATCAGAAGCACTGGTCGTTTTGCCACGACTAGTACCATATGAGCACTCATCAACAGTTGGCTCCACAATCGCTCGCACCTTAGTGGCTACTTTTCGGTGTAGAACGATGAAAGAACCAGACAAGAAGCCGCAGACGAGGCCGATAATCACGTCCACAAAGAACTGCAAGACGAATCCAGACTCCAAAATGTGGGAATAGTCGACCAAGTCGCTACTCAGAAAGGGTTTCGTATCCTCATTGAAGAGTGAACGGATCGCAAATCGGATCCACACGCTCAACATGGCTGCGAGAAAGCATTTCCTGAAGATGAATCAATAGGAGAAAGGAGAGTGGCATCAATGTTTTTGATGCAGCAGTTTGGTGATTGTACTTGGGAATCCAACCCACCTCTTTGTAAAAGAGGAAGTTCTTGGTTTGTCGGGCGATAATAAACCAAGAACTTTATCTTTTACAGAGAGTATTGCTAGTACTACTCGCAAACTGACAACAACAGGCAGTTCGTTGGTGCAAAGAAGCCTCACGCGGCTGACCCAGCATCAATCCAAAAAGATAAGAAAAATACCAATAAGTGGTAGCATCGTACACGTTCGGCATCATCAATTCAAGGCCTGTGAGAACCCCTCCGATCGGCGCGTCGAAGGTGTTTCCAACGCCTATAGCCACCAAAGCTAGTACAGTCTGTGTAGATACTTGAACACGACCGGAAAGGATTAGAGATTTTTTGATCTAGTTGTATTTAGGCTGAAGTACGTACACGTACGTAGAAAGCGAGAAGTTAGTAGTTTTTACATAACAGTAAATATAATTCATAAATATTGATAAGTGTCCATAAGAAAAGGCACGCCAACAGGCACACGACGATGTGGACGAAAGGACCTTCGCATCCTCCTGGCATGCCACTGGCAATTACCAATGCGAGTCCTAGTGACTTCGCTATTAAGACCCTTTGGCCGATGAAGTCTGGAACGGGTACGCCTGTTAGGAGGCACTTCACCTCTGGAATTCCACCGCCCGCTGCTGCCGGTGCAGGAATGCAGCACATGGCTCCGGCAACAGCAAAACATATCTCTAGCACGAGGCGATAAAGTCGCCAACCCGGTGTTTCTTGTCGTTGTCCTTGACTGGAAGTGGAACTGCTTGAGCTAGTGCTGCTGGTCGTGAAACGCAGCTTGCTGGCTGTCGAAACGGACGAAGAAAATGTAGTACTACGTAGTTGTTCTGGCAAGTCTTCTGAAGAAGATATAAGAACAACGGGCGGATGAGCCACAGCCCGCTCCTGCGCTTGTGCTTCTACTTGACCAATACTAGCATCGTTGTTCTTGTAGTCTACCACTTGCTGAGCAAGGTCCTCCCGGTGCCTTACTTTTGCATCTCTAATTATATCTTGTTCTCTCTCCTCTTCCTCCCCACCCTCATCTCCACCAAACAGAATTGAATAATCAGCCCCCACCTTTCGAACGTCGAGCGCCAAGAGTCGCTCTATCCTTGCGACACGATCTCGGAACTCATCAGTGTACAAGACCTGAAACGTGTGCTCCGACTTGAGCTTCGTGAGTACAACCTGTAACCGGTTCACCCAAAAGAAGAGAATGCCAGCAATCACCGCGACGACCAGGAGTACTCGCAACGAATTCACGTTACGCCATTCGGATATGGAGAGATTAGAAGAGGTACTAAGAGATGTTGTTGTCGCTGTCGGTGATGTGGGTCGCGTGCTAGTCCGCCCAGTAGTACCCTTCCTACTAGCTATATCCAAGTAGCTAATCATGTTAGTACAAGAACCTCCAGGAGAATGGGCAATAATTAAAGAAGGCTCCACTGGTGCTGGTCTACATTCTCTGGTCACGTTAAAAAAATCGTCGAAACAATAACACGCACGCGGCAGTCGTCATGATTTATAAGCATCTTCTTCTCGGATGACATACTCAACATAACAGGCTTTTTCGTAGATCGATCGCAACCATGGTGAGTTTTCGTTTTTCGCCCGCTGTGATGGTGCTGGTGGTGGCTATGTATGAAAGTGGATATAACGCTGCTGCTGCTGCAATGTTGTCGTCTCTATACTAGAATAATTTATAGGGGTGCCAGATCGAGGATGGGATGGATCGGATGGACTTCCCACCATTTCAAGTAGGATCGGAAGAACCAGGGGGGTCCATCCGATCCATCCAAGTCCATCCTACATCCGTTCTATAAACTATTCTACTATAGTACTCATCAGGTTAGTATCCGTTCAACAACTACTCATCCTCGAGCAACGAGAGAACGACAACAGTCACTAGTACAAGTGTAACTAGGACAGCACGAGGAAGCAGTCTAATACCTTTAGCTTCTGCAATTCTCCTCTCATAAGTCCATCATGGTTATGGTCGTGGCTCTCGCCCCGCCGCAGTCGAAGTGTCTAACAAACTCATTAGTACTTACCTTCATTCATTGCCAAAATTCAATGAAATTATTCACAGTGTAATAGAAGAATTATTGCAAACTCATACGCAAGTTCAACATAACTCCTTTATGATGGCTATGGTGCCCGTGGTGGAGGTACAACTTGTCCTTCGCCTTCTTCGAACGGGTTAAGCGGCCTTCGACGGAAAACATTTTTATTGTCTGTGGAGGGTTGTTTGAGTGTCGCGCTTCTTTGAGTGGTCATCGAAGACGTCCTCGAAAGAATTTTTGGAATTTCTTGTTGCATCTAGAACTTCTAAAAGTAAGATGAACATGCATAAATGTTGTTAATACGTCGATGATGTCTCCACTCATCGACGACTTTTTCTCGACTTGGACTTGTTTAAATCGGTTTGTCATTGTCTAAATATTTGTAAAAATTGGTTTCAACACAATATGGCGATTTACGATTTTCTGGAGCCACCATCTTTTGTAAGCGTAAGAAAAGATGAAGGAGATGATGAAGAAATAGGGAATTTTGATGGGTCTGTACTTGGTACAAGAACACCGATGTTGACCGTGACAGACTCAACTTTGGACTGCTTCATCTCGACGCTTCGTCCCTCATGTCATGCCATGGTGCTGCCTCTTACGTTGTTGTAGCTATTGTTGCCTACTTCGTATTTCTTACTCATGGTGCTGCCTCTCATGTTGTTGTAGCTATTGTTGCCTACTTCTTATTTCTTACTGATGGTGCTGCCTCTTATGTAGTTGTTGATGTAGCTCTTGTTGTCTACTTCTTATTTCTTCCACTCAACACGTGCTCCTCACGACCGATATAGTTTGACCCTAAGCCCTAGAAGCACCCTTTTCGCTAGAAACAGCAGCTCACCAAGCAAGCCTGGGTCACCCAGGTAAAAGGAAATCATTCATCATCTGTACCCACCTGTGCTGCTTTTTCTTGTTCTGCTTCTGTTCAATTTCAACTATAAAAATCATTTTTGACCGTTTAAATGCGAACGAGAGGACCAGCATCGTCTGAACTACCAAGGTAGAAGTGTTTAATCCAAAGCGTCTTCTGAAGAATAAACGCGCCAATCGAAATCGATGCCCAATAGCAATATGATGACGATACTTATATTACCCAGAATTCACGGGTTAACCTTAACGTTAAGTTTGGACTTAGGATTTAGATTAATTCCTATTGCAATTGCAGCTCTTCGTCTTCTTCTGCTTTGCATTTTGCCTCATGCTTTCTCTATTTATCGAAGAATACGAAAGACGACTCAATGCAATACAATACAATACAATCTATCTCGCACAAAGTTCAGTGCAGACTGCCACAAGGGCATCAATTGAGGCCGCCGATAATCAGTATGCTGGAATCAATTGCGTTGTGGTCCACCTCTGCCTCTGGTATTCGTACTGGTGTATCCTTCCTATTTTTTCTACTATCTATGGTATGTCTCAACTTCAAGTAGCTTTGTTGGTGGCACTTCTGTTCTATGGCACAAGCGCAATGCTATGCATTGACTCGCCATTGTCAGTACGGGTCTTGACATCTTCAACGACCTGAAAGAATGAACCCACCAATCGAGATCGACGATGGCTGCCCGATGTTAATGCAACATATACATTCTCAAATAGAAATAAAAATTATAGTAACAGTACAACATTTGCCAGCTTCCTGGCGCCCGCCATTGTCCAAAACGCCAAAAACGGCACTCAGTATCATCTCGATAAGCTTCTCATAATTCTACTTAGTAATTTTATCCGTCAGCTGCCTCAATCTCCAGTTACCATTAGGCTTTTCAGTCGTCTTTTGACTTACTAGGGGTGCTACTTGACGAGCTGCCGCGTGAACCAGTTACCCTTATTTCGATGAATCTTATTGTGCGCGTTCAATATCATCGTCTGTAGGTGCGGCACTACCCCCGTCTGCATATTTTCTAAATCTTCAAATTCCACTACAGTTTCTGCAGTGGCCTCCTTACCCTGCAGCTGAAGCGCGACATGGAGTTTATCTGCTTGAGGAGCCTCGTCAACGGTCGAGCTGTAACCGACGCCGACCTTCACGATGACATCGCTTAGGCTAGTTGCAAGAGCTACAATGTCGGCCGCAGGTAGCTGCCAACCTCCAGTTCGGGCATAAGGCGCACATCGTGTGTCGTTTTCCACGCCATAGTCAAAAAAAAAATACATAGGCCCAACATCACGTCTGTCCTGCACACCATTATTGGATACGGGTGCAGGCTCTCTGCTTGAATCGTAGTAGTGGGTATTATAAGCATCCGGTTTACTCTTCAGCGGATCAACATGAGTCTCTCTCTTGACGACAATTGAGTGCTCGCCTCCGACAAGAAAAACTACGTTGCCCCACTTGGGTTTTTCCGAGTCCGGTCCTCGGACTTCCGATTGCAACAATGGTACCAACCGTTCGAGAATCTCCATAGATTTTTTTGTGTCCAAGAAGGGTCCTCCAGGCGCAGGAGAACTTCCAGAAGATTCTGCACTTCCATTTGCATCGTCTGCTCCTGCTGCACTTGCAGCACCGTGCTTGTCCATCCCGATATCCAAATACACAAATGTCTTCCGACCCTTCTGTCGAAGGATTTCGTCTTTAATCAACTTCACAAAGTCCTGCCCATCTAGCTCTTGCTGCAAGCCGCTGTAACCGGAAAGCCGACTACGGAAGGAGTGCAATAGAGAGGAGGCTTCCCCTCCACTGATCATGTTGGCAAGCAAGAAGAAGATCACGAAAGAACCGCGCCCAAGCGTACCAACGCCAGCGCGGTGAGGACCGTCAGAGAGCATCTCTTTTTGAAAAAAACGCGACGACATCATCTTGCCTCTTTTTGTTTCTGTTCGTATATCAATACCTACGATATTGAGGAGGTTAATACGTTTGCTTGTTCTTTCAGGAAAAAAAGTATGTTTGCGAGGAGGTTATCCGCTACGCAAGCACTATGGGTGTTGAATCAAAATACGCAACAAGAAAACGACTCTCGAGAAAAGCGAGTTGTTCTAGTAAAAGTGAGATGTATCACAAGATAGATTCTTACTTCTTACTTGATGTTGCTTTTGGGTAGTTTCTGGTAAAAGGCAAGAAAAACCAGAAATGGTCTTCAGTTAGTTTGTTCTAGAAAGGATCGCCCGATCGATGAAGAGAAAGCGCTTTCAAATTGTTTCCTGGCTGGTGTTTGATGAAGATACGCATGATGTCGATGTCGCTCACTCTATAATATATGTTAGAAAGGATCAGGTAGTGGAATAGACTATCAGGATCAGCTTCTTCATGATCTTAGTGGGGGATCTAAATATGAACTCTTACCTTTTTGCCACCCGTGAAGATGTTTTTGGATGGTTGACTACAAAGCCTGGCGTAGTTAGAAGAGGAAGCGGCAGAATGATCAACGGACGTAGAACAAGTAGGACAGTCTCAGTCACCCGTACGACAGAGATCTATATTGTCAGCACTACGACAGCGACTTCCAACATGACAGAGTCACCACTTCTAGGACAGAAATCTCCATTGTTCTACGACTTGGATTTCTTCTTGGCGAGCAGATCTTCCTGATCTTTCCACATAAATGAGGATCACGAGGAGAGATGATAGCTGCGCCTCTTTGCTTCTTGATCGTGTTTCATCTTGATCTTGAAGAGATCCTAATATGGTGCTTCTCTTTTGGAAGTTTCTTGATCGTGTTTCATCTTGATCTTGACGAGATCTTAATATGGACCTTCTCTTTTGGAATGCAAAAATTTGTCAAGTCTGAAAATACGAGTTCCTAACTTAGAATCTATGAGAAACGCAATAAAATCAAAATTTCTGGATGTAAATTAAGAAAGGAAAACTGAAATTATAAAATCAAAAATTTTACGAATTCATCAAAATGTAGATTTTATATTTTTTCTGAAAAGGATGGTATAAACCTTCAAGTCGTCCAACTAATTTCCAATAAAAAGATGCTACAGCTTTGCTCTCTTCTAGCTGAATGAAATTGAATCTCTGAAAAACAACATAAGAACAAACAATATTAAAATTTTTGAATTTGAATTTCTTGAAAGTTCATAGAAAAAGTGACTGATTATCGAGCGCCTCGAGCACCACTCTTGTCCTCCTAATTTCCTCGCGTAATGTTCCTGCTTGGAATGAATCACAATCACTGTCACTTGAAGAAGATCTGCTGCTACGGCTGGGGTCTAGGTCAACAATTTTTACTATACGGCACGAAAGATTGCCTATCACAATCGTTCACTTGATCTTGAAGATCTTCTACTACTGAGGAATCACCATCACTTGAAGCTCTGCTACTACCAGGATCTATGTCCTCAATTTCGACTTTACGTTCCGAAGCTGCAGAGGTCAGCCAGAGAAGAACCGCTTAAAAAAGCAAATTCGAGATAGCCCGCCCGCGTCTGCTACTGGGGTTACGAATTGAGGGAACCACCTAAAAAAGCAAATTAGAGGTAGCTCGCCCCAGTCTACTACTGGGGTCACGAATTACCTCTTTAACACTCGCATCCAGCATTTCTTCTTTAGCACTCGCAACCGGCAGAGGGCAAGCACTAAACATGCAGCTAAAAAAGCAAATTCTCAATAGCTCCACCCTCATACTGGGGTTAAGAATTACTTCTATAGCACTCGCAACCGGCAGAGGGCAAGCACTAAACACGCAGCTAAGAAAGCAAATTTTCAATAGCTCCACCCTTATACTGGGGTTGAAAAAAAACTTCTATAGCACTCGCAACCGGCAGAGGTCAAGCACTAAACATGCAGCTAAAAAAGCAAATTTTCAGTAGCTCCACCCTCATACTGGGGTTAAGAATTACTTCTATAGCACTCGCAACCGGCAGAGGTCAAGCACTAAGCATGCAGCTAAAAAAGCAAATTTTCAATAGCTCCACCCTCATACTGGGGTTAAGAATTACTTCTATAGCACTCGCAACCGGCAGAGGTCAAGCACTAAGCATGCAGCTAAAAAAGCAAATTTTCAATAGCTCCACCCTCATACTGGGGTTAAGAATTACTTCTATAGCACTCGCAACCGGCTGAGGTCAAGCACTAAACATGCAGCTAAAAAAGCAAATTCTCAATAGCTTACTCCTCACACTGGGGTTATGAATTACTTCTTTAAGACTCGCAATCGGCCTAGGTCAGGTGCAGAAAAACCGGTGGAGGAAGAGAAAGCACGCGCTTCACCGACGCACAGAGAAAGCACGACATCATCATCGTTATCGTTTTGGCATTGCTCGATACTAATTTCTGTTCATGTCAGGAGGATAGGAGTACACTTTCAAACGCCTTTTATATGAATCACCAACCTGCGCGTCTCCAAGCTGTGACTCTGCTCCTGCCTGGATCCCATGGTCACAATGCAGCTGATAGATGGAAACGTCTTCATCAAGAAGTAGAATATCAGACTTCTACTTCATTTTCTCTAACAATAGTTGTCCTAATCGTCTTTCACAACTCAACTTCTCACTTTCAATGCCAATGAAGCGAAAAATAGTTCTACTACAACAACCTGTTCTAGTCGAAGAAGTTCATCACTAGTTCTACTACTTCTAGTTTACAACACCAGTAAGGATTCACGTTCATTTCATCTCGTTCTTGTCCAATTCGTAGCAGGAAGATCAACATCAACTAAATTACTTCTACTTACAACAACTACTGTAATCAACATGATATTCATGCTTTGTTCAGTTAACCATCTTATTTTCAATATCAAAAAAGTAGCTCCCATTGTACGCTGTCTACAACGCTTCAAGAAGAAAAATAGGATCCATAGCACTTATTAATCTGGCAGCATCTGAAATTCTAGTATTGCATTTCATTTACTTCTAGACGATCCAAACTTTTCATGACTTGTTGCACAGTTAGAAGTAGATACTCAGACTTACTTGTATTTGCGAGTACTCCCAAGGAATAAGAATAGCAGTATGCACTACTTGAGGTAGCGGAGCGAACTTCAACTTGCAAACAGAAAATTCTTGGTGAAAAATCGTAAGTACTCGTGATCATTGTTCAGACTTGCTCATAAAAACAAAGAAAGAGGAAGAGCATCAGGCGTAAAAATAGATCTGCAAAGAACAACGAGGACGATCGTAGCTCGTCATTCATCTGGTTTCACAAGGTTGCACGTCGACCGTACTTTTTTCTTACTACTTGTACACTTACTAGGTAAATAATGATGGTCGTTGGTTTACTAGGTGTTGATGATGCTGCACGCAAAAAAATGCTCTAGTATTCCTATGGTAGTAGTTGTTGTTGTACCTGCTACCTATTGCACTCTACTACTTCTGACGTGTTTCTTGGAAGGTTTTTTTGTTGTTGGCCTCAGCAGGTATTGTCCCATCGGTATTTTCAATTCCATTTCTGTCCTCCGTATCCTTAAGCAAAAAAAGTCAGCAAGTATAATATGATATTCTATTTCGATTCTTCTTCTTCTTTGTACAACTCCCCAGCACCACAGTGTGCAGTATCATCTAGAAGACCGCTTCAGCTGTTGCACCCAGCAAACGGATGCTGATAGTTCCAAACGCCTTTCGTTGACGTACACGAATTTCACCAGCTGTCGCAAGGGCCAAAATATCGCGAAAGGCCAAGGATGCTGCTTCTCGATCTTCTGTTTCTGGACTACAGACTGCTTCAAAAGTGGTGTTATTCTCATCTTCCACTACCACGACACACGAAGTGGACGAGGTACCATCTTCATTACTGCGATTATCCATACTACCATCTTCATTATCGCTTCTTCTGCGTTTGCTCTTCCGCGTACTCGCAGACAGCTGTATTGCACGATAGGTCTGCAACAAACGCGCTTCCCATGGTGCAGTACCTTCAGGAAGCATCGAGGCATCCTCTACTATGCCTATGGCAGAGGCAGCACTCGTCGACGACGGAAGGTCATCTTTCTTATTCTTCATGTCCTCCGGAAACAAACCACGAAAAGCTGAGTCTGGTGGGCCAGGCATGCTACCTCTAGGATGAGGACTGGAAGATACATGAATCTGGTGATTGCCGAAATCGAAAACTGGATCTGCTACATGGAGAAAATCTTCTTGTTCAACATGTTGGGCAACATCTTCGTCATGTTCATGGTGAAGTTCATGCTCATCTTGTTGTGGCTCTTGCTGAAGTAGAAGATGCGCATCGTCTTGATCACCAGACGAGTGAGAGTTGTTCTTCACTAAATTAGAAGTTTTAGACTTTATTATTCCCGTTCCACCACCACGAAGACTAGCAAGATCAAGATGTTGTCGTGAATTGAGATGTTGTCGTGAATTGGAAGAGGAATCTTCACTATCGTCTTCGGGACCTCGTAGATTCTGCATAGAGGAAATCATTAGGGATTCAAGCAGAGGTCCATCACCAGAAATGCTTTTTCTGAACCGTCTCGCTGAAGAGGAAGAGTCTCCAGCACCACGCAGAGCTTCAATCCGATTCAAATCGGAGGAAGACGACCCTGAATCCTCGAGCCGGTGAAGGTGGCTCTTCTTCCCTCCATGCTGGATGTTTGCTGGGAGATAATTCAGAGTGTTCATTCTTGTCCTCTGCTGTTGCTCCTGAGGACCTTGTACTAGTTCTGGACGAGGTAAAGGACTACTAGGCAATGTCGTGGCCTTGTTGTTTGCGGCTACCAATCCAGTGTTAAAAGCATCTTGTGCGAGAGGCAACCCACCAGCACTACCGCCCACTGACACTGCTCCAGGTGTGATCCTTCCGCCTCCTTCAGAAGATCCTCCAAGCATGTTGTTATCTTCCATGATCCCTAAACGTAGACCCCCACTGCTTATAGTTATACCCCCACTTGTATTACCTCCACCTTCTAAGTTTGAGTTACCAGCACCACCTCCACTTGTATTACATCCACCTTCTAAGTTTGAGTTACCAGCACTGCCAGGCGTTAGGGAAGATGCCTCAGCCTGGGGCCCCTCATCTACTTGTTCATCAACATCGAAATCCAATTCACGATTGCAAATAACAGTTGAGATATCTCCTACTGGATGTCCTTCAACGAATCCTCCCTCGACAAGTCTGCGACGTTTACTACCTGCTCCAAGATCTTCTGCCATCCCTTCCACAGCGGCAAATGGATCGCGAGGAAGCAGCACGCGAACATCAGATTGATAATTTCCTAGATGTAGATCATCACCTCCTTTGATGTTATCAAAGTGATTGATGTTGATGCGCTTGTTGCTTTTCGCTTCCTTGTTGTCTTCGAACAACAAGCCTGACGAAGATGATGCAGACTGTAGTTCAAAAGCGTTCGCGACGTTTACGGCCATCACAGGGAACAACTCTCTGCAATGCTGATCCGAGCGCGATGCTAATGCCTCCACCGACAAAACGCATTGCTCAGGGCCTCCACTGTTGATGCGAATGCGATCGCGCCATCCATGTCCGTTTTTCTCCAGTAAGTCGCTCAATTTGAAGGCGTCAGAACGTTGATACGATTTCTGTACAATCACACGTTCTGCAACCGGAACTTTCTTCGCTTTCATCTTCATCTTCCGAAGCTTTTTGTTGTTGTCGTGATCGCTGTCCTTTCCAGCATTGTTGAGATCTTTGTTCAGTTTTAGGTTGTTGACATGCTCTTCGTCGTCGTCGTCATCTTCAACGGGGGTGAAGCCACCTCCTCGTCCATTAGCACGACCTTGGTGAAAATAACTTCCGTCTTGTAGTCCTTGTCCAACTCCTTCGTGGTTAAGAAGACCATTCCCCGACGTTCCCGCAGAGGAAGATGATTTTGATTTACTTCTGGACGACTGTAGCATCTGACTTAGCTGATGCTGATCCTTTCCTACTTCATGCAGCTCATCATGTGCCACCTCAACCGGAGTCACAGCGCCAAAAGAAGGCATGCTTCCAGGTGTGCTGCCCAGCTTCTTATTCTTCTCCTGAAGATCTTCATGATCTTGATCATCTTTAGAAGCATGATCTTTACTACTCCTTTTACTGCTTCCACGACTACAACTAGAGGGAGGAGGTGGACTGAGGTTTACATGGGCAAACGGTTCATCGGTCGTTCCGGGAGGTTCTTGCAACATATCAACGTCATGGCCTTCTATGGAATTCTTTCCTCCTGGGACGCCTGGAACAGGCATGTCTGGAGAACCCCCAGCTGCACCGTGTGGTCCTAGTTCGCTACTATCAGGGTGTTGTTGTAGGTTGAAGATGCCTGAAGAATCTTGTGAGTTGTTCCTGAGGTTTATCTCTTCAGAAGAACAAGTTCTTGCCATTCCTTTCACATTCACCGTTGTCAGGAGATTTGAAGCACTCATGCCACGTAGTAAGCTCTTGTCCTTCGTGGTCCTTGTCCCGTCTCCACGTAAGGCTTCTATCATCATGCTGTCGTAGTTGTCTTCGGGTGAAGAAGCTGCGACGTGATCGTTCTCCTTTTTACAAGTTGTTGTTTTCATGTTCCCACCACCAGTCTGCAGCATGCGACTCAAATCGAAGTCTACTTCTCCAGCTGCTGGGCTAGCAGCCGGCAATGGATCATCAAAATCTAGTAGTTTTAGGTCAACATCTCGATGGTGGTGTACATCCTCAAGAGCTCCTCCACCTCCTCCAGGACCTTCTTCTAGATCTTCCTGAGCAGGACTCAATCCCAACATCTTTGAATCCTTACCACGACCTTTTGCAGCCGCTGCGTGGCCTCTGGCAGTCCGCAAAAGCCCATTGATATGTTCCTCTTGACCCTGGTTCATCTGCGAAGAGTCATCCACCTGTGTAGACAGAGACTCACGCGCGAAGGCTGCAGATTGAGCCTGGAAAATGACTTCTGCGTCCACGTCGTGATCACCATCAGTATCGAGAAAGGGGACGACGACGGCTGTAGAAGTCGGTGGAAGTAGGATTATTCTTTCAAAAGTCGTGATGACATTAAGACTAAGTGGAGTTGGAGGTATGGAAAATGAAGTGGAGTTCTTTTGGGAAATTTGGCTTATTTACCTCTAGAAGGTACCTACTTAACAATATTTCATTAGTATATCTGGTGTGTGTGAGATAAAGAACTTCGACATGGACGACATCATCCTGTCTCTGCTAAATAAAGAACTACTCTTCACAATTCCTTTCATCTTGCATTGATGAAAAATTGGTTTGTTATATTAGAAAAAAAAATTATAATATACCTTGTTCCTGATCCCTGATCGGTGTTAAGACATTCCACTGTGCTCCCACACCTCCAACAGCATGTTTTTGTTTCTTTTTCTTGATCGGCAAACCACGTTTTAGGAACTGGGAAATCGCTTTTTCCGCTTGCCCCACTACTCTGGCTAGCTTCAAATGCATTACCTTAGCCAACCCCTGAAACAGCGTTCCGTAAACATGCAAACTGAGAGAAGACGAGGACCACGCAGATGTTTTTAAAAATGTCGTTGAAGATGAGGAAGACTTCTTCTGTTGTTGAGGACCACCACATAGTCCGAGGCTCCCTGTTTGTTGATCTCCTGAGGTTGAAGAGGCTGCTTTGACATGGTGCAATTCGAATTCGACAATGAGAGGCTGCAAGTCCTTCTCCAGCGTGCTCTTGCGCGAAGGATGCGTTGCTGCTAGCCAAAGGTCCCTAAAAGGGCCCAGCATCATGCTGCTCCTTGCCTGTGCTGCAGGAGGCATCTTGTCTTTGTCAATTCTTGGAAAAATTTGGATATCGAGATTCTCTACCTTGTTGCATACGTACTGGTGCAGTACGTATCGAAGTTGAAGATTCGTAAGCACTGCCTCCCTAGTCGTTGCTCAC
Source organism: Amoebophrya sp. A25 (assembly GCA_905178165.1). Taxonomy (NCBI): domain Eukaryota; class Dinophyceae; order Syndiniales; family Amoebophryaceae; genus Amoebophrya; species Amoebophrya sp. A25. The sequence goes on along the minus strand of CAJINU010000119.1, from coordinate 48,347 downwards.
CTGAGTCATGCTCTCTGTGATTTGTTCTACGCTTTTTTGCTATCGCATGATTTTTTTGGAAAGACTAAGACGATGGTGGATTCTTTTTACAGATTTTTTTCTGGAATTATAGCGCTGGTGCTAAAAAGACTGTACTTATTCAGTAGAGTTTTCAAAACTTTTGATAGCTATCGCGATCGCCCATCTTGAATGGTCATTCGTTACAAATTGCCCTTTTTTCGATTTCGAATTCGATGCTCTCGTGTCGCTCGATTGAACTCAACCGATATTTGGAATTCCTATTGACTTTCGCTACGCTTGTGATTGAAGACGCTGCTCATTGCACCTCAACGATTCGAGCAAGACAAAAAGACGCACTCATATGTATCAATCGCTGACCACCTCGCGAAGCGTTCTCGAGTATATCCAACATCCGAAAACTTATGTATATAGTTCGTCTCTAAGTCTATTCTGTTCTTGGTTTATGAAGTAGAGAACACAGTGGCACCCTTAGCGCGCAGCCGTTCATCTTTATGGCACGGCAATCGCGTGACTAGGTTTTTGCTGTTTGCAATTGCCCACATGGCCGGCCACTGACGATATGACTCATGTGGTTGGTTTTTGCTCCCGATGATGTTCTTCCTTGTTCTGTGCTTGTCAGTCTATGACCTTGCTGGTCCTTTAGTTACTTCAGCGCAGTAGCAGTACTACTCTATACTGATCACGCTGACGATGATAACTACCAGTATGTTGATCCTAGTACTGTTTAGTGATCTACGACCTAGCTGCTCCTAGTTGGTGACCGTTCTCCTGTTGTTGTTGACCATGATCCTCATGCTGGTGGTGATCTTGATCTTGGTAGTTATTTGTTACTTTTGTCTTACCTTTGTATTCGGGATCTGGGAATTGACAGCTATCCTTGATTGTTCTTCCAAAGTCCACACCTTCTCCCGATAAGAGTCGATATCCAAGTAGTCACCTCATCCTTAATAATTCACCAAAACGCCAAAAACAAGGACCAAAAAGCCAAAAAATGTAAATCTGACGAAGGCAAGTCAAAGTCTCAAGAATAGTGCTAGAGCTAGTGGTCCATATAACATAAATATAATTTGAATTACCACTAAGTAAAGACTTGAAGAGAGGTACCCAAGCTTTTGCATCTTCTCGTTCTCGACGTTCCTTATAACCGCCACGCCCACAACGTATTAGAACGACGTATCTTCGAAACATGGACGTCGTTGTAAGAGTAAGTGCAATCTTCATCACTGCCTTCCAAATCATCATCTTCTATTCACCCCCTTCCAAATGCTGTTTAATATTCCATCCAGGGCAACGCTTTTGGTCCTCCATCCTTCTATCCTCATTGATGGAGATAGTAAAGCACCTCAAAATTCTCTCGTCGCAATGCTCCGCGGTCCACTTTCGGGTGCTGGTTTGACGTGTCCTCAGTCAACAACACTTCCACACGAAAGCGGTCACTCGACATTCCCCGTCTAGATTTTATAATGCGGCCGTATTTTCCATTCCATTGTGGCCTTTCCCTGAGATTCTTAATCAGCACTACCCCTCCAATAGTAGGAGGCAGCGATCCAATAACCGGGCGCAGCCGCAGCGACAGGTTCGCAACCTTGAATAACAGAGGGGAGCCCGTCGGGTTCAGGACTTCTTCTTCACCTGCGTTTCCCTTCGAGGAAGGTTGTAGCAGTTGTACTGGGTATCGACTACTGGTACTGCTACTAGGACCACCAACGATTTTTCCTTTCTGTCCGTTTAACTCTGGTCGAGTCACGATACCTTGAATATTAACTACATCCTCCATTTGCAGGGAAGAGCCAGCAGGTGGTACTGTAAAGGCGAACCAATCCATAAGCCAAAAATGCGTCCAGTCTTGCATGTTTTCAGGCACGACTGGCGCCATTGGACCACGAGGTATGCCAAGTTTATCGGATAAACTTTGCAAAGTGGCGATGTTCTCCTGCTTCCGCATCTCGTCCTCGTCCTCTTCAAACTCATGAACATGATCAAATAGCTTCTCGGTTAAAAGCTTAAACTCGAGAAACGTGAGCGACTTTTGTGTACCCTCAACAATCTCCAGACCTTCTCCCTCTGCTCTTGGATACACACCAGCCTGAAAAATTTCGGCAACCGGCTGGTGGAAGGGATTTCTTTCATCTGCTGCTGGAGCAGGAGGGGATTTTTTAGTTTCTTGTTGTCCCAGTAAAAATCCTGTAACATCTTGTTGTTCACGACCTTGTACCTGCTGTAGTTGGAACATTTTCTGGGTTTCTCGAATGTTAACAACAAGAGTGACCGTGTGGGAATGAGTCTTTCCATCCCTTGTCATCCACTGCATTTGAAGATACAACGCCACTTCTTCGTGCTCGTTTTCGTCCTTTCTTGGAGACTCTTTTAACATGTTCATCATGATGTGTTCGCGGAATTTGCTGTTGCTCTCCTCGAGGTCTTCCAATAACCAAGCGCGACCCTTGTTTTGCACATAGCCGGCGTGCACAATCATCGACCTTTGTGGCAGACTGCTCGAGATCAGGCTCGACGCCAACAGATCACAGGTAATGCTTCCTTTTGGTTGCCGAGAAAGTTAGAGTTGCCGGGAATCCATCCTGAGAGTCTTTTTGGTCCTGTTTTTCCCTTAAAGAGGTGCCCCAAGATGCTTCGGAAGATGGATTCCCGGAAGTCTTAAGAAAGGTACCAATTGGTGAACAATTCCGCCACTGCTGTATTCGTCTCGAGCATCTTCGTTGAGAACTTCGTAGCTCCTGCTTGCGCGCCAACCAAGGTAAGCTTGTTTTCCATGGCCGGCCACTTTAAGGGATTTTCGTAAAAACTAAAACGCCCATCTAGCTCAGGCAATGTATAAAAGAAATTCTCGGGCGTCTCGTGGCTAGGAGAGTCTATCTTGTGTAAGACCCGTCGGCGTATCTCCTTCACCGTTTTGTCTTTCAGAAAAAGGTCGTGCTCCCAAAGTGAATCATGATCATCAGTTTCTTGACTCAAAAAGGCTAAGAAGAGCCGACCGGCGAACCACTGCGTGACGTCCTCAATGCCATTTTGATTCATCAATTCTCGACTGATTTCGAAAAACCGGTAACGTGCTTGTTTTAGCTGCAAGAACTCCCAGTCCTGCAACAAGGCATTATGTGGAACTCGAACTCTGACGGCATCGAGCAGCCCCTTATCGGACCAATCCTTCAGCGAGAATAATGTCCCAAAGGTGGATGTCAAATGCCTTTTGTGAAGCATATCATGGTCGTGGTTGCTCTGGTGCTTGGGTTCCTCCCTTTTTTTATCATGTTCTTGATCAACAAGATGAAACTGGAATGCAATGGCCATGCGATCCACCAAGAGTTTGCTCTTCATGATATCCCCTGCTTGTTCCACTCCTTTCGTCCCTGATGAAGTTATTTCTCCCGGTCCCGGTTCTCCAGTAGTTTTTCCTCCCAGTGGAGACGGGGCGCTGGGTGACGCAGCTGAAGCCCCCAGCCCTCCTGTGTTCACCACGACCACCGCCACGACAACTAGACACCACGACGGTAGCAACATCTTGGCCTTGTTTGCAGACATTTTTTGAAGACGAGTCGTGGTGGTGGTGGTTTTTTCGAATAAGACGTCTGGAGGTATAAAAACTTCTGTACTTCTTATTGTTCAACGACCTCAAAATTCTTCGCGACCTTGTTTTTGTATAAGTGCACGAAGCTACGAATACCGTCCAAGTACGTGCTAGCCTCAACGGCGTGACTGATGAGCCTAGTCGCCAGCTACCAAAACAATACAAACCCGAAGGCACAAACATCATGGGCGATGGTGGTCGCTTCATTCTCGTAGTCGTCAGTTCCTTCCGTCATCAGAATGGCCCTGGGGAGGACCTTCGTGGATCTCTATTGCCTGAGCCTGATTATCTGGATCCTCATCCTGATCCTGATTTTGAGCCTTAGCGTCCTCGTGGTCTTAGTGGTGGCCTTACTGTAGATCTTCATCTTGGTCTTCAGATCTTCCACCCTAACAGTTTTGGATAGAAGCAAGAACGTCCATAAAGTACTTATCAAATATCTGTCCTATTTCGATATTGCCCTTTTGAAGATTGAAGACTGAATGCTCGCAGCACTCGAAATTGGAGGAATAGAAGATTTCTATTTGAATTGAAGACAAGACGATCGGCAAATAATAAGTGATTTACCTTGGAATCCATTCATCGCTTTATTACCGTAGAGACCACCACGCGGTGATGGATCGCTCGTCCGTGGACGACGAGATCAGGGCGACAAAAGCAAGGAGCAAGAGAATACCGAAACCAGCGCACGGTACTTCTCACGTCGCTCATTTTTGAATACCGAAGTCATTTGGCTAATATTGCAATATTTGGCTTTTCCTGAAGTTGCGAGTTGATGCATGGCATGATGGATGACATGCCTGGCATGAATGAGCGCCCCCCGAATATACTGCGTTTTCCGTGTATGTTTAAGAAGACATGCTCAACTGACAGCTGTAGCCGTATTCATTCAAATTCATCACATCATGGGACAAGCCAGGTGGAGGCATTTTTCATTCAAACGTTGTGGCTGTCCAGCACGGGGTATGATAATTGTGCTTGACGAAGTTACGTGCGCACTAAGGACATCAAGTAAACAACAGCCAATTTGTTGATGAGTGTCATTATGTTGTCAGTGACTACATAATAATAAACAAGACGTCGAGTCATCAAGGACTTCTACGACTGCCGTAGCCTTGTTTAAGATAGAAAACTGCATCGATGAAAAAAGCAATCTTCGTGCAACTGTATGAAACTATGGCCATGTGAAACATGTCGATGTTCATTTTATTCTTTGTGTGTAGTCGTTGTATTGAAACCGGATTGAATAGACGAGGAATTTCAGGAAGTCCTGACTGGCAATTGAGCACTTTCCCTTTTACTTTTCTGTAGTTTATCTTTTTTTAATAGAAGTAGTTCAAGGTCTTTGATATCGCTAGAAACAAACCAGGCACAACTAGGACTATATTCTCAGTAACAGGTCTCTAAATTATGTTCTTGATCGATAAAGCTAAAGCTACTTCATGGTGAAAGAGAAACAAGAAAATCGAAATGTGTAGAAGTAGACGTCATGAGAGCGACATAAACATCATATTGATGGCTCCCCATCTTGGAAGATCCTATGGAGTTCATAGCCCGTAAATTGCTCGGAGGACTTCTTAGACTTGTGGTGCCTTGTTATTTCCCTTTCCCTTATCATCTTTTTTATCTCCATCTCCATGTCCTTGACCATCCTTGACCGCGACCTTAACAGCCTCCTCTTCAGCAAATGTGACTCTTCTTAGCGCTCGCTCTGTTAACTCTTCTGCTTGTACCTGCTGAACCGAAGCTACGTCATAGACCACTTCCAAATCGCTGCTTGATCGACGCGGGGCCGTAGTATTAGTGGTAATGGTATCTTTAGGGTTTCTAGACTAAAGCTGACCTATCAGTCTGAACCTCTGCCTCTCCCTATTTCGGTGGTAATTGCATGTCTGTCTCTTTCGCCGTTGGAAAGGCCGAATAGACGACTCGATCGGTCATCCTCAACTTCTACAACTTGATGCAAGAACCCTTATTACAAACAAGATTCTAAAAGTACCTGTTGTTGTACCCATAAAAGTCGTGCGAGTTCTCTCCTCGTGCTCCTCCGAACTACGTGCACCACTGTTATTTCCTCCACCAAAAGATCCAAAAGCAAAGCCTTCTGCATCTACTTCGCTCGGTTTGCAGCCGTAAAGTGCCTGCAACGAGATGGCCACCCTGAACAAAGCAAAAAACAAAGCTGCAACAAGGTAAATCACCAAGATCCAGTGGAGCACTTCAAGCCCAGCAAAGCCACCCACGAAGTAGTTTTCAGGCTTCACATACGAAACCAGGATGAAAAAGCCAACATAACCCGCAGCTTCGAAAACACTCACAAGCACGAGAGAAAGCAAGAGAGAGAACCCTGTTGTAGAGGAAGAGGAAGTGAGAAGATGTGGTGCAGACAGAAGTTCACCTTGTCGTTGCCTACTTTCATGAACTAGATTTTCTTTGGTATGATGTAGTTGAAAGTAACGCCATAGTCATAGTGAGTGATTACGGTTGACAATAGAATTGTCAACATGTGCGGAGGTAAAATTGAGCCTTTCTAGAAAAACGTCAAAGTACGCCCCGGCAAGAACGGTCCTGGTTTAGCAGCCAGAGCGCAGCCTCGACTGAGTGCCGCAGTGAACGTTGCCAGCGCTGCACACAGACACGTCTCGATAAGCAACCAATGTCTAGCACGTTGGTAGCGCCAGTCCTCCTTCTCCCTGTGCCAGGACACCAAGCCCAGAGACGTGAGCAAAGCCAAAGAGGCAAAAAGAAAGGTGAGAACGAGGAGGCCTGTCGCGAGATCCAACCACGTTGAAGAGACCTTAAAAGAACGATGACGGCCGTCTTCTTGTAGAGGATCCTCTTCGTGCTCCCCGTGTTCCCTTTGTTCTTGGTCTTCTTGGTTGATGCCACGACGACATCCGTCTTCGATAACAACATCTACTTGCGAGGATGTCACAACCCCTGTCATGGGTCTGCGATATTCAGCGTGATAAGAGGCTTGCTCAGCATCGTCTACCACCGATATCATGGGCACTGCTGCCGCATTTTTATGTGTGTTCTTGGCACTGGGAGTAGACGAGGACATCTTCTTGTTTTTTCAACTAGATCACGGGTAAGGAAGAAAAAATGAAGGCGTGACTGAAATTAACGAGGATTCATTCACTCACTGCTGGGAACAAGAAAGAGAGTTGTAATTCGCAGTGGTCTAAGTTCTTGTAGTAGGAGGAAAAGTCAATGAATTATATGGGTTCCGCGACTGTGTTGATTGTAGCTCGTTTGGAAGTTGAAGTTCGTGTTCACACTCTCAAAGTTGGCATCAAATCAACCTGAAGGGCGAGAACCTTCGTAACCATACGATACAATACAATTAATCTCGCACAAAGTTCAGCGCAGACTGCCATAAGGGCAGAGATTGCCGCTGCTCTCGCATACACACAGTTGTAGAAGTGTAACGTTGGTCCAACGGTCACGAGCATAGCGTTAGCGGTGCCAAAATAGGTCGCTTTTTACCAACAATGTACGTACTATGATTCTTTCTGTTATTGAAGATTTATTCATGCTAGAAGATTATCTTTTCCAAACCACGGGCACAGCCCTCTTGTCGTTCTTGGTTTCCTACAGGAAATTCCAGCTTTGGCTTGTTCTTGACAATTCACATGAGACCACATATTCTTCTGTTTCACTAGTATACCTATACGTATAGTACTTCACTGAAGGACTTCAGGACTTCTTCTTATAAAAATTCTTGTACATTCACGTTTTGAATATAAAACATCGTTAAAGATTAATGAAGTATAACTTCCTCGTCGATTATCGGCCACATCAAATGTACGATCCTCCACATCTTCGTCTTCCGTCTGAGGAGAACTTTTTTGGTATAACGTTTCCCACCCTATAGCGGATAACAGGCTCGAAGCGCCTGTTGCCACCTGCTGGTGCAGGACTGTGTCTGACCTGGTCACGTTCCCAACGCCAATGCAGGTTTTCTTGCGCGCGAAGATCTTTTAAATTTAAGTAATCCAGGTCCTTCGAATTCACTTCTTCACCACCCTCCTTCGGCTCGCCTCCCCCCGCTCGTCCACTCGCACCAACTTCAACATTAACAGCGTGCTGAGCCAGGGCCCACATTTTGTCCGATTATTTGGTCCGGATCTTCATCGAATTCGGGCACTTGTGTATGTAGAACCTTTTCCCAGGTGACGGTAACCTCTTCTAGTACTCTCAGGAGCTCACGGACTGTTCACATTCATCTACTCCGACGTGCCGCAGTGTCATTGGCTGAAACGACGGCTCAACCAAGGTAGCGTCATGATCTTGAACCTCCTCTTTCTGTAGTGTCTCGTTCTCATCATGATCTGCATCTTCTGGTGTCGGGTACTCAAGAACTGTCTAATGGCTCGTCCTTGGCTCCACCCTACTGCTCTATGGAACTTGATGCAACTTGCGAGGACAGATAGTTAACCGGAATGCTGCTGTCTATTGTGTCCTGGCCAACTGCAATGGCAATGAAATGGAGGTGGACACCAGGGTAATTTAGACGTTCTGAGGACGTTGTCTGAGGAAGAGCTAGAAGACGGAGTAGATTTTTGTATTCCACTTCTAGAGAACTACTATTGCTTCTTTGTTTGTCTTCTGTTACTTCATTCTTGTCAAGCGATACTGGAGCTGCTGCACCTCCTGTCTCTCGCAGTTTCTTGCTTGTGCTTCTTGCTGCCAGTTGCCAGCAATTACGAAATCAAATAGCTATATTCGTCGCAACGAGCCACTTCTTCAGAGTGTCACGATACAGAGATCTTAGCGGATGGTCAGGCCAAAGAGCAGGTAGGTCCTGGCGCATCAAATCGATAGTTGTCAAACCAGCAGACACAATTGCATTCAACTCAACATAGGAGGCTGAAGAGGACAAGGACTTGTTGTTGATGACATTGTTGTGATGACGAGTACAAGGACTTGTTCTGCTGTCTACTCTCTAGCAAAAGTCGTTCTTGTACTAGTGCATCCTCTCGATCTTCGCTACCTTAGCGACAGTGTTGTAGTATTCCGAAACGGTCGCTAACGCTACCAAAGGCTTCGTATGCTGCTTGTAGATGAAGGTCATAATCCTGTCCCTTGTTGATATTAGCGCCTCGTCGGAAGGGGTCGACCTCCTTGGATAAAAATCGAGTGAAGTCCTGACGCGTAGGCTCACTGCGGCGTCAAGCCACACTGGTGGGCTTTCTTGTATCCCCTCTAGTCGCTTCTTGTTTCCTTCTAGCAATCGGTTTATAGGGTCGTTATCTGTAACGACAAAATTGTGCAGACGTAGAATCTCATGCTCAAATGATCTTTGCAACCTGTTCACCTCCTCTGCATATATTTGTACTTCCACTCCATGGTCCTTCTTCCTGTTCATCATGATAATGCTTATCGTCTTTGGCCATGAAATCTTACTCGTCTCTGTTGTGATGACGAGTACAAGGACTTGTTCTGCTGTCTGCTGTGTAGCAAAAGTCGTTCTTGTGCATCGTCCTCTCGATCTTCGCGCAGGGAATAACGCAAAGCTTGGGGCAACGCAGTTGCTGCCAGAGGTGGGAGGACACCTTCAGTCTGCATCCTGTTGTAGCTCCAGTCGGCATTCTATTGATTACAGCTTCTTGTCCGTGTCGAGGCCCAACAGCCTCATCACCTGTACATTTCCTCCATTCATTCGTTCACCTAGCATGAGGTAGAGGTACTGTCTCAGCAGGACTTAATTAGGTGGACGATGTAAACAATAAGTAGAAGTAAGCAAAAATTAGTGGGTAGATCATCCTGTTGTTCGTTGTCGTGATCCAAGGTGTAGTTAGTTATGTGATCATGATAGATGTTGTGCATAGAGGTGTTGGTTATCTGGATCCTGCTGATGTGTCCAGGATCGTTGGATCTTCCTTGTACATCTTCAGGCAGAGAAGATGAGCCTTCGCGACGGCCGAGGTCAACGGTCGTCCTGTCATTCGCGACCGTTCTTCGTCCACAGCAGAAGAAAATATCTCATCAGAAGCAGAAGGGAACTCAATAGGACCACTAGGAGGCACGACGTCGTGGCGGTCGTGTACTAGCACGATGAGAATTGGTAGTTGTAAGTTACTAGCACGATGAGAATTGGTAGCTGTAAGTGATACATCAACATCCATTTCCCAGGTGGATAATCCAAATTTTACACAAAAAGTTGATGATCGTGTGTGTAGTGATCACTGGTGGTATAATACGTCGACTGACTCCTAGAAGAAGACTTCTACGAAAAGCCATAATTCTAATGATGTTCAAGTGAATTACCTTCATCATGAGTAGGAGCTAGAATGTGATTATAGTTAGTTCAACAGGTATTAATACAGCTGTAGATAGAGGTAGATGAAAATACAGAAGATAGATGGATCAAGAAAAGAAAAAGAAGAACATCTTTAAATTACACAAGAGAAAAGGTAAGTCTCACTTCAGAGGGGATGAAGATACGAGACAGGAAAAGAAAACATAAGCGCGACCACGACTGGTACATCAACATGACAAAATGTTGAAAAATTGAAACTTAGAAGATGTTGATAACGGTTAAGGTTATAGCATCGTCACGTATTCAAAGACAAAATTTACTTTCCACGACAACCCAACACGATATGATAGATAATGACATTCTATTTTTTCCAAGAATATCTTTTTGTAGCGAAGGATCTTCTACAACAACGATCTGATAGTCTAGTGAGTCTTATACTATAAACATAGTGTCAATCTTGATTTAAAAAACAGTCTTGGCCTAGACCTTCCCACGACGCACGATCCCTAGGTGGTCTTGACTCCGCTTGCCACTGTGTAGAAGTCCTAAGATTCCTACCACCATCTAGTCCTATTCTATATGACACTTTCACTAGGCTTTTCCGCTTTTGGTTTCGCGTTTTTCTTAGCCAGAAACGAGTCTGGAACTCCGGCTGCCTTTCCGTTATTGGCGTTTTCTCCTCCGGGACTTGTTTCTGGGGATCGTGCTTGACCAGGATATGAATGTTGAGTTGGCAGCTCTTGTTGCACTAGATAGTGTAGCAAGATAGTAACTAGTCCGGCGAAGGGAACAAGATCACCAAGATGAAGTAGATAGAAGATCCGGAAATCAAATCACAATCGATTATTAGCTTAAGCATGTAGTACTGTGAAAGGTGTGAATTATAGAAGAATGAAACTCATCAAAGAGTCTTCCTCTGCTTGCCACTTCTTCTTGCTCGTCTTCCCTTCCGATAACTAGCTCCTACTATCTTATTTTTTTCCGAAAATCAAAATACTACATCAACAAGAGGAGCCAGAAGCACGACAAGATTGATTTTTGAGAAATCATAATGCCATTCCTTGAGCCCCTTGCAGTTCGAATTCTGGTGCATCACGACCGAAATTGGAGCTATCATCTCCACGCCAGCTTTGCATCCTATTTTAACGACTTCTACACGTCAGTTGTTTGTGGAAGTGGAAGTCCGTTTTCTCACATAGAACAAGATCTCTTGGTGATCTGCATAGAAAGAAGATGGTCGTGCAGAAATTCATTCAGAAGGATGCAAAGCAGTTAATATCGCGTTAATAATGCGACGAACGCGACCTCTAGCATCGTGAAGGTAGCCACCCTGCGCATCCCGCATTGGCGCAAGAAATGGACTCCCTAACTCGTTATGCTCTTGTTCGACCTGTTGTAGAAGGGGGATGCTTTTTACAACAATTTAAATGGTCTTCTAGTACTAGTTCTAATTGAAATTGGAGGACGTGCTTACACAAAATGTTGATGTTGACGAAGATGACAAAATAAGAGCGTAAAGGTAAACTACACAGATCATCTATATTAATGAGATCCGTACCTCCTCAATGCTCTGGCATAGGAATCGCAATGCATCGTCAGGATCGTCTGTGAGAAATAGGGAATCGACATCATCCTGCGAGATCATCCCGTGATCACACATTGCTTGAAAATTGATAATCTTCTCCCAATAACTCTTGCTCACATTAGATGGAGAGGATTTTGTGCGTAGTGCAAATATGGTCGTCTACTATCATCAAGTGTGTAACTACAACGAGTTAATACCAGGTTGTTGCAAGATGAATCCTGTTAGTTCAGGCCATGAAAAACTACTACTAGCCTTAACAAAAAGAATGATGGGAATCGGTCTTTTGATGCGTCCGGTCTGTTTTAGTGTGAGGATCTCAAACAACTCGTCCAGCGTTCCGAACCCGCCAGGCGCACACACAAGACCGCAAATCTTATAGGCCATCCAGAATTTTCGCGTGAAAAAGTAATGAAATTCGAACGCAAGTGAAGGAGACACATACCTGTCGTCGTGGTGAGCGGAGGAGATGTAAAGAACGATAGGATCATGATGTAGGTAGTTAGATTTAAAGAACGATAGGATCATAATTCAATCGGACGATGAACTTGAACTAGCTCTACGTGTACGTCTAGAACATCACAACTATGTACAAGAACTTAACATCGCAATACAATACAATACAGTTAATCTTGCACAGTTTTCAGTGCAGACTGCCACGCGGCGTCATAGTGTTTTGTATGAAAAAGAATTCTACTCATTCATTCACTCATTCATTTACCTGGTCCCCTTGAGGTATCTGAGGTATCTTTTGACCTAGAAGATCTTCAAAAGGTATTGTTCGTATCGCTGTATGAAAAAGATGAATGGTTCCGGTATTTGGTAACCTGAATTTGATCCTACGGGAAAACAAGAGGAGAACCCTTAGGATCAAATTCAGGCAACCAAATACCAGAACCATACAAAAGAATTCTTCTACAACGCAGTATAGAAGTACAAAGGTCGTATCTATCGCTGTATGAAAAAGAATTCTTCTACAACGCAGTATAGAAGAATTGTATCTATTGCTGTATGAAAAAGAATTCTTCTACAACTCAGTATAGAAGTACAATTCTATTGCTGTATGAAAAAGAATTCTTCTACAACTCAGTATAGAAGTACAATTCTACTCTAAGAACACCACAAGTACGGGTTCAATCCGGCTTCGAATGGAAGGGAGATTCCGAAGCCAACGCTCGGCGCCTGTGCTCGATACGCGCCTTCGTTTGCTGCTTGCATCATTCCTGGCCCACCACCCGTCGCCACTACGTATCTTCACTTAGAGCTACGAGGAGCAGCGATCTGTGAGCACATCTTCCCAGGAGGCGCTCTATCATCATCATCTTCCCTGGGAGCTACGAGCAGGAGCATCTCATCTGAGCACATCCCTGGCCCAGGCACCCTATCAACATCTCGATCTCCCCTAATATAAGCCCAGGCCCGTTTTTATCTACTCCCCTAATATATAACTAGCTTGTGAACCTTAGAGAGTCAAAAATGTGCCAGAAGACAGGAACTTCATCTGCCATAGAGCGATAAATAAGAAGAGCACATCCCTGGCTCTCTTTATTACGACAGTTCCTACCCCGCATCTAGATGGGAAGCACACCGTTTTCGGTCGAGTAATTGAAGGCATGAACATATACGGAAAAACACTGCAACCAAATTAAATACACATCGACATCTCCCCTGAAATATAGTAATAATAATCTACCACTACCCATTCTGGGGGTAAGTTCATCAGAGATCAAGGGGGAAACAAGGGGTAAGTTATAGTGCTTGGACACTTCTCATTCTCTATCTTTTCCCCTTGAAAGAGAGACCAAGGATAATCATGCTGAAGAGGATGAGTTCACGTGCGTGTGTGAAGCCTTAATTGATCCCGTTCCCTCATGTACCCGTTGATGGTTCCAATCGCTGAATTTCTCTGTCAGCGTTCGAATGCCCTCATAGTACTTGACCAGGAACTCTCCTTTCATCAGTTTTTCCCTTTCGGGGCTACCGGGAATCGCACGTTCGAGCGCTTTTTCGAACTCTTCCCGACTTTTTGCTCTCGCCGAACCAAAGAACATAACCACGTTATGTACTTCCTGAGCGTGTTCATTCATAACAATAACTTCCATGCTAGGATGATGATGAAAGGACTAGAGGATCATGTAGAAGATAGACGTAATGCAAATGCTCTTTGTTATAATGTTGTAATGCTCTGCTATTCAGTAGCCTGCTTTTGATCATAAGGGAAAACAAGAACGGAAACCTTGTGATCAAATTCTTCAGGTTACCAAATCCCGGAACCATTGTTCATAGTTGTATGCTAGGATCAAAACTATAACTGATTATAAACACAAATCTATTAAATACCTCTCACAAGTAGAGGCGTCAACAAGTAGAACACCACACCCACACACCACCACACCCACACACCACCACACCCACACACAAAAAATACCTCTTCGAGCAATCGAACTCCAGGCTCCTGAAACTCACACTGTATCCGAATATTTCTAGCGGCAGGGGTGTTCAGGAAGTCCAGGTTCTTGTACGCTTTATTGCATTGCACCGGAGGCATTTGTTCTCCTTATGTTAGACAGGAAGGGGTTGTTCTAGCCTTCCGTCGTAGTAGTATTCGAAAAACTGAAATAAGCAAGTAACTGATCAGAATAAGCAAGTAACTGATCAGAATAAGCGAGATACTGATGAAAAGGAAGAGTAGCCTTGATGTTACTTAAGCTACCTCCCTTATTTCACTCAGTAACTCGGTTATTTTGAGTTTTCGAATATACAATTCCAGTAGTAGTAAACAATTCCAGGTTGTGTAGACTAGTAGTAAACCCATTCCAGGGGTACGTCTTGATTTTGTTTAGGGGAGGGGACTTGGGCCCAGGGCTTTGGCTTGTTCTAGGGTTCTAGGAGCACAACTGCAAGACTTTGACTAGCGTACTTATGTAGTTGAATTATATCGTGCATGATAATGTGTCGGTGTCCATCAATCAACAAATATTGAAAATGTACTAGTCTTGATATAACTGGTAAGCGTGAGATAAGAGCCGAGAATTATAGGTAGTTGTTACTGAAGCTTACTTATTGTATGATCACGCTGCACTATCTTGTGTACAGTGCCAGCTGTACGATATAAGTTTGAAGGTAAAGACCTACTTCTACTTGGTCAACATCTTGGATCTTTGGTCTTCATAAGTATGGCTGTTCGCCATCTTTCTCCGTATCGGCGCCTGCAATGGCTGCCATCCTCGAGCAAAAAGCAAGCTGCAACAAGAAGAACGGAGCAAGCAAGTACGATATATATTTTTTTTTCAATTCTCGCAGTTTATTCAAAACAACAACTTGTTCTCGTCATACAACTCTTCGCTTTTGGGTGTCTCTCAGTGGGTTCTCTCTTCTAGTTCATCTACTTTCAGAGCAAACATGATCTCGTTCTCGAGCGTACCAATCTGCAAAAACTTAGAAATCTTAAAAGCGCACCTTCTATTCCCTGTTCACCTAAAATCTTCTTGATCTCTCAATGATCATCATAGTTCCCGAGAAGTAGGTACTTCTTCTCACCACGCTGCTGCCCAACATGATTATTATCATGAACTACAACATTAATGACGAGAAAGAAAATACACGACCTCTCTCGACATGATAGTCACACTACAACCAAGATGGTCATGAAAGCGGGGGCTCCTCCTGCTCATCTTCTCCTAAGAACAAAAATACAGCTCACCTCCAACAAGAAGAAACAGGAAAAGACCTGCCAGGAGGTCCTTTGACTCAGTGTCCTGTTTTTCTACTTGTTTGTTTCATTATGTTGAAGTCCCCAATAAATATAAATCTGTCTTCTCTACTTCATAAAGGGAACGGAAACGAGGTCTTTCTTTATCTTAAATTTGTTTAGCATAAAACGCTCTGGAATTCTTTCTTGTTTTCAGCATCTGGCTGTACTAGCTCTAGCCCCTTCGTATCTATATTTTTCTGTAAATACTCCTCCCTCCTTCTTTCATCATTATGCTTCTGCAATTGCAATTCCATCCACGTCTTTCTTTCAGGGGAACCTTGCTTCCCTCTTCTTCAAATTCCTTCGCGTTTCTTGTTCTTTTAACATCCATTTCATTTTTCAAATTTCTTCCATCATTCTTTTTCTGTGCTTCTTTCGCTCGTCATTCTTTTTCTGGGATTAAAGGACCCTAAACTGTGGACCCTTTAGTTCTGGGTTTAGTTCGTAGGAATAGGATCATTATCTTCCTGCATGTACTATATCCTCCTGGTGTAGGCTGATCCTCGTGTAAGCTGATCCTCCTGTAGGATCATCTTCATCATCCTGAAGATTAGTCTAGATTAGAGCTTGCGACATTGCATTCTTCAGATCATCCCTGACCCTTTTCCTACTGGAGAAAAAGTCAAGGATGGTAGTGAAGAATGCAATGTGGTAACCCTTAACTAGAGTCATCTCCCAGTAATACACTCACGGCTTGTTCTCCCTAGTCCTACGTAGTGTTCTCTTCGCAGTTTTTCGTCGACTGCCTTCTCCACAGCTTCGAATGCATTCTTCAGAGCCAAGTCGGAGTAGCCTTGCTTCAACAAGTCATCAAGATCATTCAGCTTTTCGCGTATATTTTCGCGCGTGAGTGCGCAAAAGTTAGGGATCATCCCCACTACATCAATGTGGCCATTGTTCTGGGTAGCTTGGTTAAGAAACCCAAGGCCAAACGTAGCCATTTTCGTCGCCCACCTTTAATGTACAATTGTGTCTGGAGCGGCATCGTTTCTGGCGGGCGACATTACCACAAGTCACGTCTTCAGGTGTGGCAGCAAGGGCTTGCTGCCTTATCGGCATTGACGCGGCTTGCTGCATTCTCGGAATTTGCGTCATGTCCAGGACAGACGATCCAGTGGGTGTTGAGCCACTCAATGGGCCACTCAATAGGCAGTGTGGAGATGGTGAAGTTGGACTAGTAGACTGGAGATATATTTGTGAGCAACCTCGAACAAGTCTAAGAGATGAAATCGTTTGCGTTTGCGTTTCTTGTTCAAAAATAAGTGTCCTGCTAAGTAGCACTACACCTAGTACAAGTACTTCAACTTCACATAAAGAGGCTAGTGGGTCGTGGGTGTAGCAAGCGGTTTCAAACGATATTTCCACACTGACTTCCAAAGCAAGTTCCCTTGCTTCAGATAGAGATCATTCAAATTATCTGCCATGTTGTCACTCAGAAGATCAATGTCGCTAGAGACGATGATCCACGCAGCTCTGCACCTTCCTTCATCCTTTTTTGATGCCTTCCTTCAACATCTTCCTACTTCATTTATCTCAGGAACAAGAGCTGGTATGAAGCCAAAATCTGTTATCATTATCGTACTTTTCTACTTGAGAAACTTGATAATGATAACAGATTTTCGTTTCATAGCTGGGCCATCGTTTGTAGTGATCTTCGTCTGCAGTTGTACTTATTTTATCTCAAGAGGTCATCGTTTGCAGTGATCTTCTTCAGCCGAGCACAAGGAGGTCCACCACTTAATAGGTACACAGTAGCACCAAGATGAACATGAACATGCGAACAGCGACAACAACAACAATAGCAATCGCATCAATGCAAGCATTACCGATTATCATGGGTAAGCGTCATAACAAGGACCTGCGTGGTCAAAGGATTTCTGCTTCATCAGAGAGTTGCAAGACTGTCACTATCATGTGTGCAATAGTGTCACTATCATGTGTCGGAGATGTGCTACTTTTGCAAATACAATATTAGATGACAACACTTTTTGGCACTGCTCTGCCTCCCGCCATGCAACTGAAAGTAAAAGACGGGAGAAAAATGCTCTTCATCGTCGTCCTCCTCAAGAGTAAGAGCATGCCCAACTGCTTGAAGAAGTAGCAGTTTCATCAGTTACAGCTAACACGACTGCATCCTCAATGCTAGCAACATGCTTGACGATGATGATATACCCAGCAATTATTTACGGGTGCTGTCAGCTCATTGGCTAACTATTGTTCTTGCATTTTCTTCTCCTCATTATTCTCTATTTTCTTCTGTTTTTGCTTGAGTGACTTGTTCAGGTAATACAATGCAGAAGCATCCATCTCAATAAAAAAGTATCTTACTTGTTTTTTGTTTTTCCTCTCATGCTCGTCATCTTCGTTTGTCTATAGTACTACACTTCTAGTAGTGGCACAGGACACGTTTTTAGGTAAATACTAACACAGGAGTCGTAGTAGAGGTACACAGTAGTTGATGTGGTTCTTCTTTCTTGTACTACACAACGAACTTCTCCTTGAGCTTGAAAGACTTCTAGCACTTTTAATAGTTCTTAATATGCAGCTGCACTATAAATCTAAAACACTGTAACTGTTGCACTTACTTAGTCTGTACCGAAGCGAACAACTAGTACCTCCATGATTAATGACTAACACAACAATATTACATCAGAAGCGAACTACCATGATTGATACCTTGCGTGAACTACCTCTACCATGATTAATACCTTGCGTGAAGGGAAAAGCCTAAGACTCAAAGGGAAAGCGAGCCTGTTGTCTTCCTTATGTGCTTTAAGTGTCGCTGGACCTAAGCCTCATCCTTATAAAAAGGAAGAAGCCAGCACCATCCATTTCTTGTAATATTACAACGCAGGTTCTCGTTCTTGTAGTTGCTTCATGTACATGTATAGTCCGAATCCGAATATTTCGGAAATCTTCATGATTATCGATACAGCACCGGACGGAGTAGAGTGCGAAAGTTTTTGATGTCCTGACTCGTCACCGTCGCTTGGATTTCGGTTCGCTGACCTCGACGGACAAAGGCGAATGATCCATCCGTGTCTGCACTAACGTTGCTGAGAGAGTAGCCTTCGTCTTGCAGTTTTTTTTCCACTGCTTCGAAAACATTCTCGGAAGCCATATGTAGTGCCGCATCAGAATAGCCCGTCTTCCACAAATGCTCAAGGTCGGTGAGCATGGTGTCAAGGGTATCGCAAAATTTAGGTGCAAATGCGGTATAATCGATCCGGCCAGTTTCCGCTGCTTGGGAGAAATTGAAAAATAGCAACGCAGATATTTTCGTGGCCCATTTTTGTACCATCGTTTCCGGAATGGGACCGTCGTTGAAGCGCGGTGCAGCATGTAGTGATTCGAGACGCTTAAAACGTGGGGAAGAAGAAGAACTGTTCAGGTCTTGAGCAAGTGCCTCCCGCTCCCTCATCATCTCTTCCGGTGTCTCACCATTGGCTGCTCTCGGCATTGGCATTCTGAACGGAGAAACGCGACCAGGAGCAGAGCCTCTGCCACCAGTCGTCATTGTGAATGGAAGCCCTCCAAATCCACTAGGAGCTACCGGGGCACCTGCACCTCTGGCACGGAAATGAGGAGGAAGATTAGACCCACGACCAGAAGCGGAAAAAGGGCCACTCGCGGAGGAGGAAGAAAAACCCCCGCATGCCATCACGATGCCCACTGTGATGCCAGCAATAGCACCAATGCCCAGCACCGAGAGGCCTACAATGATGAGAATGCGCGTGGTCGGAGACCAGCTGTCTTGACGGGTTGGCTCTTCGTATCTCCCGACCATCTCTTTTTCTTTCCCTTGTAATAGTACACGACTAGTTGTAGGACAAAAGCGTGGGGCTGTTGATGTTGAACAATATAAAATATATTGTTTATTACCTTCAATAATGTCAAACTTGTTCAGGTCTATGTTGATAGAAATATAGTTTGCAGTTGATCTGAGTTGCTTCTCCTAACAAAAAGGAGGCTCTCGAGCGAGAATTACCTGTTTTTTGGCTGTTTGAGAGTAGAGAGGACTTCGACAATGTTTCAGTGATTGAATTTGAAGGCGTTCTTGCGTCGATCTTCGAGTTGAGAACTTGACGTTCATGATCTTTGAAAATGAAATCCATTTGCGGCTCTCAAGGAAGATCCTCGTATTCCGACCTCCAGCACGACCAAGAACAGCGATTGATCATGAAATTGATTGCAAAGATGAGCTTTCTCTTGTCTCTTCTTCATTCATTCGTCGAGTCGAGAGGTGTGTTGTCTAGAGAAGTTGAAAGATCTT